>CM077438.1:45188795-45447673 GCA_039654765.1 Mylopharyngodon piceus
ACCATAGACAGAAACACTGAATGTTTTTGTTGTCAGTTTCACTCCACTTATCACTAGTTGATAAACTCCATCATGTTCAGCTGTGATGTTTGTGATGGTCAGAGATCCATAGTTTGATCGTCCAGCTTCAGTCTGTCTCTGAATCTCCCATCAGGAACATCATCATTTGTGGAGAAGATTTGCTTCTGAATGCTGATTTTAGCTATGATAAACTCTTCATTTCCATATTTCCACTGTATATCTTCATCTTCATGTATTTTTATTATGATCTGTGTTTAGAGTGACAGAATCTCCCTCCATCACTGACTCTGACTGTATTTCAAAACACACCTGAAGAACATGAAAAGGTTTTTTTTTTTTTTTTTTCAGATTAATGCTGAGACTAGTTTGTAACATTTTACAGCAGCAGAGACATGGAAAAAAAAAAGAAAAGTCAGATAATATTAGAGAAAGATGTGAGCGAATCAATAATTTGATCTTTAATGTGACATTTGACAGACATTTATTTATATTGAGTTTACATTAATTTTTTAGTTGTTTATAATTACCTACAATAAATACATAAAAATGATCTAAATGTTTTAAAAATTGCTTGGGGATGATTTGCATTGTAATCACTGAAAATGAAGATTTTTAAAACAACGACAATGAGATTTGAACACAGTAGATGAAAATAATCTAATTTGAATTTATTATTCTGAAATGTGGAATAAATGACACAAATGTGTTTACATAACTACCGATCGAGACTCCAGCAGCAATAAACAAGAACAAAAAAACAAACATGTGGAAACATTTTCAGTTGTTCAGTGAGAAACGTCTATGATCTAATAAGACTATGAATAAAAACACAACTGAGCTAAAGAAAACACAACAGAAGTAATGTTGCGTGTGAATCTTCCCCCGACAGAGTCTGACCCTCCTAATGCAAACATGCGCACACAAACACACACACACACATTCTAAATTTATATATCGAAATGTTCTTCTTCCTCTTAATGAGAATTTAACTGTTCTTAAAACAAAAACATTACAAAAAACATTCATTTTTATAATTTCACACTGATAACTTTTAAAAGCCAGTTATGTGAGTGTGACAAATATGTAAAAGTAGAAGAATGCTGTCTGAATATTGGATGAAATGCACTTAATGGTAAAATCGAGCTAGTGATTTTTAAGTTATTATATATATTCAGTTCTCAATTATAGGAGAAGTACAAAGATAAAGGCCTGTCTGATTGCACAGAACTAGTTTGACTTAAGTTCATCTTCCGAGTCAAACTGAAACCTGCTGCGGTCGGTTTTTTTCAGAAACGTGGTTTGAGCTGGCAAACGTCTTGAAGTGAGGGTGGGCATTTGGTGCATATGTGATTGCATTAGTTTGTAGGTGAGAAGTTCCTCCTTGCCCTGCTTTGAACAGAAACATGATGAGAAACTGATTTGACACGGAGGGAGAAAAACAACAGAAGCACAATGATCATATTTAATACTGACATTCACAAGTTTAGTCTGAAAGTTATTTGTTTTAGAATTGAATAATTGTCCAGTCTAGGGTTGGAGAGGTCGGTGACAAAGATAAAATTAGAAAAAAGGGGACAAAAATTACTGTCCCAGCTCACAATAACCACATCGTTTTTTCAGACTCGTAAGACTTTTCTTTATTTTTTTCAAAACAAGGATTCACAGAATTCATCTCTTTGGAAGGGGATTCAAGCCAAAATAACAAACAAAGCTAAAACTAAGAGTTAAGAAAAGTTAAACTTACCTAACAAAGAAAATTACAAATAAAATAAAATACAGCCATGTGCCCTAGCTCCCCAACTGAACATAAACAGGAGAAAACAAGATTGCGCAAATAAAAAGTGGCAATCCCCAACCTATTACAGGAATAGTATGAAATAAAGAAAGATATAAAGGACTTGAAATTTCTCACTGAATCACTGAAGTTAGAAAAAGGATCTCCGCAACAACTAGCAGAAAACAGCTCTTAGGAGACAGGGCGTAAAACTGACTTTACGTCCTGGAAAGCTCCAGTAGCTCAGCGGTATGAGCGTTGCTCCTTCACATGGAGAATCCTGGTTCGAATCTCACTCTTTGGGGCAGTCGTGGCCTAATGCTTAGTGAGTCCGACTGGTAACCCAAAAGGTTGCTGGTTCGATTCCAGCACCGGCAGGAAATGACTGAGGTGGCAAGGCAAGGCATCTAACCCCCAATTGCTCCCCATAAAGGCTTATGCCCAATGCTCCGGGTGTGTATCACGGTTTGCAATGTGTGTGCACTACTCTACTCTCCTAATGTGTGTTCACTAAATTGGATGGGTTGCAGAGGACAAATTCCTGGGTCACCATACTTGGCCTTCACGTGTCACTATCACTTTCTTTAACAATATCAACATAGTAAAAAAAAAAGAAGCAATTTTTTTTTTTTTTTTTTTTTTTTTTTTTACATTCTAGAGATTCACTGGTGCTTAGTGATTTTTACTTTCGCCCATCTAAGGATGCTAAGTAAAATAGGGATTGGTACTCATAAATCACCGCTGACGTTGTGATTTTTGGATCACACGTCTCTTAAGGTGTGGTTATGAGTCCATCAGATGACCACTTCCCCCCCTTCTCCTAGTTCAGGGCACCAGTCGAGGTCTTTTACCTTGGCAGTATGAGAACACTCCCAACAGGGGCTTTTCATTCATTTAGAATTAATGTAAAGTAGAGGGAGTTGGTCAGCTGATTTATCTGAAAGATTGGTGAGATTGCTAACTTGTAGAGCCTCTTCTGTATATCAGCATTATCAGCACAAGGAAGACACAAGCATAATAAAATACATTTTATAACTAGAATAACTAACACAACTACTAAATGAATACCACGAATGATAAAGGAATAAAGTGCATAAGATACATAAAATACAAGTGATTAAGTGGGTGTGGCTATGGAAGAGTTGCGTTAACTTATGGAAAGATAAACTGTTTCTCTGAAAATAATAAGGTGGAGAACCTTGAACACGAAGCTCTGTGGGATGCTGATCTCCTGGAGCACCAAAGGGTCCTAAAATCTGGAACACACAGACGAGGCCCTGGCGTAGGTGCAGAAGGTCCTTAACAATCTGGAACACGCAGACGAAGGTCTCTCTGTAGTCGTTACTGTCTCACTAGACAGAGGCTCTGAACGTAATGTTTGTTAATGTCTCTTTCCTCACAGGCTGGAGGCTCAGATTGTGGGATCTGTTGTTGTCTCTCTGGACGAACCAGAGGGACAGAATTGTTACGATGTATCTGTTAATGTCTCACCCGATGGGAGACTCAGAACGGCATATCTGTTATGTCTCACTGGAGGAACGGGAGACTCAGAACAAGGAGTATCTGGTACCTTTATTCCTTTCTGATGAGGAGGAGATTGTAATTTGGCGCTCTCCATTCCAGTGCTGCGTTTGTCTGCTGCATCAAAGGGGACACACAGTGTGGCCCACCCCTTCTTTCCACTGTGGAACTCATTTGCATAAAGCACAAAGTTGGAAGTCTTTAAAGTGTCTTTAAAGTTTACCAATGCCTTTCTCACTTTCCAAACCACCACCACCAGAATACCTTTGGCAATACTCTAAACAAATAGAGACCAAACATGAAGGAACTGTCATGCATTCATTCATTTCTACATTAACAGCTGAATTTGTGTAAGATGCACTACAAATAGCTGTCACTGAGAATACTTATTTCTGTGAATAAGTATGAAATGGATGTGTGTAGTCTGCATCAGTTTTAAGGTTTCCTAACATAGTTATGATTGGATTTGGATGGATCTTTATGATCTCTTACCGAAATCGTCAGTTCAGTCAGTGTTGCAAACAATGTCATATAACATTATACCTCAGAAAAGCCATTCGTTGACCATAAACTTGATAGTCAGCAAGAAAACAACTATTTGAAACCAAACGAACTGGATTAGAAACTTAATTATGTAAGTATAAGTATTATAACTTAATTATTATAAAATGGACTTAAACTGGGTGCTCGCCTGTGTGTAATCAAACGCATCATTCCCAGTTGGGACCATGAAACTGTCCAATTGTCTTGGTATGCTGAAGCATTAAGAGTTCCTTTCACTGGAACTAAGGGGCCAAGCCCAACCCCTGAAAAACAACCCCACACCATAATCCCCCCTCCACCAAACTTTACACTTGGCACAATGCAGTCAGGCAAGTACCGTTCTCCTGGCAACCGCCAAACCCAGACTCGTTCATCAGATTGCCAGACAGAGAAGCGTGATTCGTCACTCCAGAGAACACGTCTCCACTGCTCTAGAGTCCAGTGGCGGCGTGCTTTACACCACTGCATCCGACGCTTTGCATTGCACTTGGTGATGTAAGGCTTGGATGCAGCTGCTCGGCCATGGAAACCCATTCCATGAAGCTCTCTACGCACTGTTCTTGAGCTAATCTGAAGGCTAGATGAAGTTTGGAGGTCTGTAGCTGTTGACTCTGCAGAAAGTTGGTGACTTCTGTGCACTGTGGGAGCCCGCTCTGTGATTTTACGTGGCCTACCACTTCGTGGCTGAGTTGCTGTTGTTCCCAATTGCTTCCACTTTGTTATGATACCACTAACAGTTGACCGTGGAATATTTAGTAGTGAGGAAATTTCACGAATGGACTTATTGCACAGGTGGCAACCTATCACGGTACCACGCTTGAATTCACTGAGCTCCTGAGAGCAACCTGTTCTTTCACAAATGTTTGTCGAAGCAGTCTGCATGCCTAGGAGCTTGATTTTATACACCTGTGGCCATGGAAGTGATTGGAACACCTGAATTCAGTGATTTGGAGGGGTGTCCCAATACTTTTGGCAATATAGTGTAGCTGCAAGCAGCGATGACGGGCCCAAGCCCTGGTGCCACCGCCACCCCAGGGGTCTTTAGGAAAAATGCGCACAGCGGGCAATATGCATTTACAGCTGGTGCCACTATGACTGAAAACCACAATAACCACATCCATGAGATAATTTAAATTTAGATGAATTTCATGTCATAAACCAGGGGTGTCCAAACTCGGTCCTGGAGAGCCATTGTCCTGCAGAGTTTAGCTCCAACTTACCACAACACACCTGCCTGGAAGTTTCCTGTATGCCTAAAAACCTTGATTAGCTGGTTCAGGTGTGTTTAATTGGGAGCAGGATTGGACACCCCTGTCATAAAAATTATTTGGATGGCACACCCCTGTTCCACACTTATTTTGAACACTAGATGGCGCTCTATGTAGCAATAAGCACACTTTCTGTTAAATGAACCCGTGCTGTTAGAAACAGTATAACTACATCATTATGTGGGTGAAATGCCTATTTCTACAATCATAACTATTCATTTATAGTGTTTCACCAGTGACTTTTTGGAGGCTTTTATTATGGACTTGTGCTTTTCAAGTCATGTGATATTCACAGCTCAGGAGTCATGCTATGCGCCACAAAGACAAAACACAGCAAGAAATGACAGTGAGAAAATAGTTTTTTTATTGAATTTTGATGGATTTGTTTTGTGAACCAAAGATGAGAGATTCATATTCACTTGAATATCACTCTCAATATTTTCATATTTGGATTTCCTGATTATTCTCACAGTAAAACTGGAAGAAAAGTGTAAAATATCCTGTTTTTTTGTTTGTTTGTTTGTTTGGTTTTTTGGGGGGTTTTTTTGCTACTTGATCTGGTACTTAGAAAAAGATTGAATCATCTTCTCATGCTGACAGACACATACTCAACGTGACTCTCCTCTTCAGCGTTCTGTGAAAACATGACGCGAGATATATTTTAAATGAAAAAGTCATTATATCAGTGGTTTTGAAAAACAGTCAATATCAAATGTTGAAGAGTAGTAATATTAGCATGATCTGCACAGGCCTAACTGTGTTAAATCATAATCATAACACAAGCTGAATTGGAAAATGTACTATTTTGTAAATGCCTAAATAACCACAGAGGTCTGACCAATACTTTCCCTGCTGTCTGTGACACTTTATTCATTTTACATTCATTATCATTTTATAATATCCTGCATTCTTTTAATGTTTCTTTAAAAATGTATTCCAGTTCAAATTATTTGTTAATGTAATATGCACTGTGATCAATCTTAATATGACAGTAGCATAATCTTATTCCTTTGGATTCTCAAAGCCACAAGAAAAAAATCAACTAGATGAGTTTTACTCAAATATCTGATACATCATCAATACAGTGTTAACAGTAAAATAGCTTCTACATTGAAGAAAGAAAATATCTGTTACAGTCTTAAGTTACTATGTGATGATCATTATACAGACAGAAACACACTTAAATTAGTAATAAATGATCTTACCCATGTATGTGTGTTTCTTTCGTAGAATGTTGGATGATGAAACAGAACAGCAGAGGTTTTCTCATCTTCACAAATCTGAACTGTTTGAACAACAGGAAGAGATTAAAACTACAAAACTAGATCTGTTTTACAACATGTTGTTATTATTAGGGCTGTCACAGTTAAAGTGTTAACACACACAAATATATCTAATGCTGCAGTTTTAAAAACAATATTGCCCAATTCATTTTAAAATGATCACTTATTCACACACACATACTAGCAGAGTAAAACAGTAAATACAGAATCAGTTTTTGTGTGTGAGTCGAGTAAAGAGCTGCTCAGATCAGCACAAAAACCAATAACTAGCATTATTTAGGTTCTAAATGGTGTTACATGAATTATATTTAATTAATATTAAATTATAAAATGGGCTATCATTTTGATTAATGTATTTAGAGTAGATTTTAACGTATACTACTATTACTATTATTATTATTATTATTATTATTATTGGTCAAATGTGTTAAAAGAAGTAAGAAACACTTACCTTCTTGATCAGTTTTTCTACATTTCCTGCAGATGCAGCATATTTCGACTGCAGCAACAATCAACAGAGATCCAGCAGTAGCAGCAGAGATCAACACTGTCAGAGACACTGAGTCTGGAGGAACTGAAGGAGAGGAAAAGAGAGACAGTCATTAATGTAAGTGAATGTGTTAATAATCACATATATCAGCGCTGTCGTACCTGCACATGTGTGACAGAGTTGAGTGATGTCCAGATGTTGAGTCTGGTTGCTGATGGGATTGTTCAGCACACAGCTGTAGGTGTTTTTATCCTGATATTCCACCTCCAGAGGTAGAGAGAGACTGATGCTGAGATCAGACACACTGATGCTGGACAATAAACTGTTTCCTTTGTACCAGGAGAGAGTCACATGACTCACATTCACAGCTGAACACACCAATGAACAATTTGATGATGATGATGAAGAACATTGTGAAGAGTTACTGCTGATGACAGGAACAGGCAGACGAGCTGAAAAACATGAGAGGAATATTGATAAATCTACACAACAGTCTTACTTTTGGTTCATTGTGTTGATGAGCAGTGAGTCTGTAATTTCAAACTATAACATAATTAACAGTTCATTATTTAAACAGCTAAAAAAACAAGAAGCACAGGATGAATTACATTTTTACTCACCATAGACAGAAACACTGAATGTTTTTGTTGTCAGTTTCACTCCACTTATCACTAGTTGATAAACTCCATCATGTTCAGTTGTGATGTTTGTGATGGTCAGAGATCCAGTTTGATCGTCCAGCTTCAGTCTGTCTCTGAATCTCCCATCAGGAACATCATCATATGTGGAGAAGATTTGCTTCTCAATGCTGATTTTAACGATGAGAGACTTTTCATCTCCATATTTCCACTGTATATCTTCATCTTTACGTATTTCAGTAAGATCAGTGTTTAGAGTGACAGAATCTCCCTCCATCACTGACACTGACTGTATTTCAAACACACCTGAAGAACATGAAAAGGTTTTTTTTTTTTTTCAGATTAATGCTGAGATCAGTTTGTAACATTTAACAGCAGCGGAAACATGAAAAAAAGAAAAAGGAAAGTCAGATATATTAGAGAAAGATGTGAACGAATCAATAATTTGATCTTTAATGTGACATTTGATGAAGACATTTGGTCATATGAAATTTACATGATTTTTTTAGTTATTTATAATTCCTACAAAAATACATAAAATCTAAATGTTTTAGAAATTGCTTGGGGATGATTTGCATTGTAGACACAGTAGATGAAAATAATCAATTTTTGTTAATCAAAGTTTATTACTCTGAAATGTGAATAAATGGCACAAATATGTTTATAACTTACCGATCAGACTCCAGCAGCACAAACAGAACAAAACAAACCTGTGAAACATTTTCAGCTGTTCAGTGAAACGTCTGCATGAAGCACAACTGAGCTAAAGAAACACAACAGAAGAAATGTGAATCCTCCCCCGACAGAGTCTGACCCTCCTAATGCACACACACATGTACGCACATGTTAAATATAAAAACTGCATTTCGTGGTAAAATAGAGAGTAACGTTAGTGATTTTAAAATGGTTGTGTAAATTTATTCAGTTCTTAATTATAGTGTATGGGGAAAATTACAATGTTACACCGTGTCTGATCTCGTAGTTTACTGAAGTTCAGCTTCTGAACTGAAACCTGCTGCTGAAACCTGAGTTATTTTTTTCTTTTCTTTTTTTTTTTTTTGTGGTTTGATCAGTTGCATGGACAGACACCTTAAATGTGAGACTGGGCATTCAGTGCATGTGCGTTTGTGTTAGTTTGTAGGTGAGAAGCTTCTTCCTGTTCTGCTATGAGCAGCTTTGAACTTTAATCTACAGAAACATGATGAGAAACTGCATTTAACACTGAGACAGAAACACAATGATCATATTTAACACTGCCATTCACAAGTTTAGTCTGTAAAAGTTTTTATTGTATATTGGTATTTCGATATCTGATATATTTTATATCATAGTAAAAATAGTGTTTCTCTTGTTACTCCAGAAAACTGATGAACACTACAAAATGACTCTCACACACTGACAGACAAAATCAGGATATGAGCTTTATAAAATATATGAAATATATGAAAATATATGATATATGAAGCTTCTACTACTCTTGCTAAATAACTGAACTACTGCATATCAAAGCATGAGTAGCTATAAATATGGTCATAATATTCCATTGAAAATCACTCAATATTTTCATATTTCACAGTAATACCAGAGTTTGATTTCAGATTGTCTTTTAATGTTTTCAGGGTTCCCTTTGACTACTTTTGATGTGTATTTTGCACACATGGTCTGAATTAAGAGTCACACATGAAAATGCTTCAGTGGGCCATAAAATTTACATCATTTGTTAAAAGTCCTCGAGTTATAATGCAAAATCTGTTGAAGTTTAGGGAGAGCATTTCATTAATTTCACACTTCAAATCTGTCAGAATGATCCTGCTGTTTGTCCGCTGGGATTTCCTGATTATTCTCAAAGCAAAACTGGAGGAAACAACTCAAATATCCTGCTGAAAATAATGAATCATCTTCTCATGCTGAAAGACACATACTCGACGTGACTCTCTTCTTCAGCTTTCTGTAAACACATCATACAAGATATAATACAATATTTAAAAAAACAAAACAACAACAAATGATTATATGAGTGGTTTTGGGGGGAAAAAATTAGTAATATTAGCATGATCTGCACAGGCCTAACTATGTTAAATCATAAAAATAACAATATTGGTCAGACTTCTGTTGTTATTTAAGCATTTACAAAATTGACAAATGCTGGAAGTCTGTGATGGAGCCAGGAGGACGACAGACCACACATGAGAGTTGGCCTTTCTCTAATGGTAGAGCTGTGGATCTTGGTTTCTCCCAATAATAAGACCATCTTTGGATCCAGTGTCTTAACTAAATGTCTTCTGTCAGCCTGAGACTGACAGAGGAAGCCAAGGAAGAGCAGAAAGCTGGAGACGAAGTGATGATTATAACAAAATAGGGTTAACTGAAAATTTGTAGTGAAGACTATTTAGCTGGATGTGCATGAAGAGGTTGTCATAATCACTAGCTGAAGTGCCCTGCTTAGCCACCAGAGGGCACTCCAACCTGGACTATTGCCTTTCCTTATTGGACTCCATTTCCCATACTCCCTTGTCCTGGACTCATTACTCTGATTATACTCAGCTGTTTTCACTCATGTTATTAGTGTCTGTCTACTTATACCTGGTTGTTTCAGTCATTTGTCATTGAGGTTTAATTTACTGTCACATGCAAGTCTGAGCATGCTGTTGGTTTTGTTTTCTTGTTTTGTTTTCTTGTTTTGTTTTCTTGTTTTGTTTTCTTAGTTTTGTTTTCTTGTTTTGTTTTCTTGTTTTGTGTGGACTGTTTATGGATTTTGACTCTTGCCTGGATGTATGACAATGATTTTGGATATCCTTAAGTAAAGCTACAATTGGATCTATCTCAAGTCTCAGAGCACCGTGACAGAGGTAGGTATGAATCAATATGTGGTTGGTTTTTATGATGTTCATTAAGTCAAAATCATCCATGTATTTAGCAGTACAGGTCTGTCTTCAGGTCCTACAGCAGGAATATGTGTTGTTTTGCTAGTGTGATTTACTATCACTTAAGTAACTCTATACGAGCAGGGCAAAACAGCTCATTTCAGCATTGAGAAATTGTTGTTTGGTAACCATAATTTATTTGGGGGGGACGTTATTTGACGGACTCTTTACAGAACATTCAGGACGAAAAATGTGATGTTCCCAGAACATTCTCAGAACGTCCCTGCTGCCCTTGTCAAAAAATTGAATTTAGAGCTAAATTGACTAACAAAAGCGGCTGTTCAAACAAAAACTGTAAAATTAAGGTTAAAAAATCCTATTTTTTCTTTAATGTCTTACAAAAAAATGCACTTTACAGATATTTCCTGGATTATTATTATGAAATTTTTAGGAACGTCCCTAATGTTCTGTAAAGGTTCGGAATTTCCGTCAGCTTTAGAGAACTTTTAGGGAACGTTGCGCAGGGTCACAAGAACGTTGCCTCCTACATGGGCCCTACATACGTGGCATGTTGTCACATTAAACTTCCATTCTTTCAAGGTAAATAAAGGAACAAGTATATGCTGTAATAATGAAAGAAAACCACATTTTTGTTCTAGACATGTATAAAAATTCTAAAAGGTCTGCACTCTAAAAATACTTTTATTATAGGCTGTTCAACCAGGAGATAAGCTAATTCAGCTAATTGCCTTCGTCAGTCCTTGCCTTTGATTGGATTACTAGACATGTGTGAAATTATTGTGGAAAAACAAAAGGATCTGAACCCCAAGTGGATTTACACAAAATGAGAAAGCCAAAAAATGTTAGGTTATGCCCCACTCTCTCCTACATAAGCGCTGCGGTTTCTGATTCAGAGGCAGCACGAAAGCAGGATTAAATTAATATTCCGGTATGATCGTAACTTTAAAGGTTTAATAGACTGCGGAATTGTTGTCATTTAGGAATAAGATCGCGTGCCCAGCTAAAAGAATTTTGTTATAAGAATGTTCTCTAAATATTCTGGGAACGTAAAAAATTAGAGGAACGTTTTTATAAGGTATGATGTTCCTCAAACGTTCTTTCAACTTAATTTTGATTTAAAATTCAACATTCAACATCTAGGAACGTTGATTTGTAACATTCCAAGAACATAAAAATGTCCAGTTTCCTTAATGTTAGTAGAATGTTATTTAAAGGTTTGTATGATGTTCCTGAAACATTCTTTCAATCATTCAAACATCTGCTGTGAACAAGCACTGAAAGAAAGAGAAATAAGAACACAAACTATGACTTTCTTCAGCCACAGCCTTAGATGAACTGAAGATAAAATACATTAAATCTCTGAAGATCTGATTAAACAACTCCACAAACAGCATTACCACCTTCACTTATTACTAACCAGACTTTACTTCTGTCAGACGTCTACAGCCGTTCTTATTGAGAATTAACAGAGGTTTAGATATTGATGCCTTATTGAAAATGTTTCGTTTGAGGTCACCATCATGGAGATCAGTGTTTGCTTTAGTTGGGCTCTTGACCCTTGACTTTTGTTGAGTTGCCCGTTTTATTCAGGTGAGTAGTAATTATCAGGGGGTCTATGACAAAATGATTGATGGTGACCTTTGACATCTGCCCTCTCCCACCGGACCACCAATGTTGTGACCTCCCACAACCTTGAACACCTACGTTGCATTGACCTTTGACACTGGGTTATCCTCCGGGAGCAATATGGCCTATGGCCTTATCATATTTTGAATATCAATGTTGCCCTTTGGGTGTCTTCTGGGTGAACCAGCATGTATGTAGCCAAAAGAGCATCATAGAATTTTTGTTTTAAGGCCATTACAGAAGGCAAATGATCATGTATGGTTTCCTCCGTACAGTCATTATCTGGATTGCATGCATCTTTGATGTTCTTTTCCAACAACACGATCATTTGCCTTCTGTAATGGCCTTTAAACAAAATTCTGTGATGCTCTCTTGGCTACATACATACCCCACCATGCTGGGGGAGGCTTGGTTACTCTCCATTCACAGTTGAGATACCTTGCCAGAGATTGACGGCGTCGTAGACGACTTTCTTGCAGGATTTGTCCAGAAGCTTGTCCCTGATTTCTTGTAGTTTTGCAGTGATGAATGGTTTGTCTTTTAATTCATGCAGAATAGCTCCGGCTGTTCCTTGAATTCGCTGAGGATGAGACTTTAACCCGCACCTGCGCAGGGCGTAGGCTATAACGTTCCGAAGATCAGGTTTAAACAGTTTTTGGGTCAGTTCGTCAAAGTGGGTGTCGAAGAAGAATGTTGGGGGGTCAAACAGGCAGGAATGTTGAAGCTGGCTTGGATGATTTATCGCACAGCCTATCGGCCTAGGAAATCCTCCTTCACCTTATCGTCCATGAGGTGTTGCAGTAGCACCATGATCATAGCTTTTATGATTTTGAATCCGATGTCGGTGAAGCATCCGTCTGTGGTGTCGAAACCCTTATCGGTTGAGGTAGAGGTACTGTCCCACACAGACCCGTTAGGAAACTCCAAGCTCTGTGCAGAATTTATCTAACCATCTTTTATTGGTATCAGATGTCCCGGGTTCGTCTGTCAGAATATGATCAGTAGCATTGTCATCAGGGGGGTCAAGACCGTGGTCGAAAGAGATGCTGCAGCTGCAGATGTGAGCCTGCTCTGAAGTTTCCATCTTGAGACATGGCTTATAAAGATGTTCTGTGGGAAGGGCCTGACTTAATGCGGCTTATAATGGCTGTAGTGAATGGCGGGGACGGCAGAGTCTCCTCGGGGTGGAACAACTGCACTTTAATTTTGTTGTATCCATCATGCAAGTCGCACCACTTGAACATTTTGTTTATGATTGAGAAAAGGGAATTCAGCCGAACCACATCGCACCACTTGAACAAAAAATTGCATCTCGTACATATCATGATGTTCATTATGGAGAATGGCCCCCGAGCGATCGCAGAGCTTTGTCTTGTCTTTGCAGCAAAATATGTAAACGCACTCTTCCTGCTTCTTTTAGAATGATCACGGACCATAGTACTCTGCGGACATTCGAAGTTATCCCGTCCCAAAGTGTTCTTCTCTGCAGTCATTTAGATCTTTCCAGACATGAGTTCCAGACAGATCAAAGTCAGACTTTCCATCATCTCTTTGTCCCATTCTGTCTGGAGGATTTTAGGTGAGTATAAACCAGCCATGTTTTCACAGCTCTTTTCTGTTTCTGCAGAATGCCTGGAGCTCTATAGGCATGAGATGGAATGCGGATGCCAGCAACAATTGATGTACTCCGCCCATGTGACCCTCAAGATTTCATAAACAAACCTTGACCCTTCAAAAGATTCCATCTTCAATTTATTCACCCAGAAGACACCCAAAGGGCCAACGGCCAACATTGGTATTCAAAATATTATAAGGTCATTGGCCATATTGCTCCCAGAGGATAACCCAATGTCAAAGGTCAACGCAACGTAGGTGGTCAAGGTCATGGGAGGTCACAACGTTGGTTGTCCGGTGGGGGAGGGGCAAATGTCAAAGGTCACAATCCGTCATTTTGTCATATACCCCCTGGTAATTACTACTGTTACAAGATCATTTTTAAGTTAAATTTATGAATTAGTGTACTCAAATATTTCAAGTATTTTTTTTAAATATTTTTAGGCCGTGAGAGAAAAACAGACATGGCAGATTCAAACGGGATAAAAATCTTAAAGTACGTCTGTGAAACACAAATTTCTCTAACGTCCCCCTATAGTCCCGTCCGTATAGGGCTATAGTTTTTTTTGTTTGTTTCTTTTTGTTTTGTCCATTGTTCTTTGAATTTTCGGTCTACATCATTGTCTTCTGTGTATCAGAATAATTCCTCATGTCATCGCGTTCATGATAAGACATATGACTGTATCAGTATCAGTGTCCTTATTTGCACATATATTTAATTTGAAGAAGACATGATTAAAAATGTGAGCATACATGGTGCTGGTTCATGTTTAGAGCACTATAGAGTATGTGAAATATGTCATTTAAAATTAGAAACATGCTTACTCCACTCCGTATATGATCTTTGATCCGTGTTGCGAGCGTTGTTAAATTGTTGTTGTTGTTGTTTGAATTCTCCACTGTAATGCGATCTCATGCATAATACAGCGCACTGATTGGGTTCAAAGAGTTAATTCTCATAAATAAATGCAGAGAAGCGCTCAGAACCGGATCTCCAGCCTCAGCAGCCAATCGCACACTCCGGAGGCACACTTCTAAGTCAGATTCTGTGACATTGCTTCGACTTTGCTTTTAGTGTTTTCAGTGATGTGCAGCCTGTACATATGTTCACATCTCAAAAAATTTATTTTGGGGTTTTATGATCCTTTAATAGAAAGAGAGACGCTGAACAGACGCAGGTACACATCTCTCATCTCATCTCTCTCTCAGTAACGAATTCAAATAAATGCTATAATTCATTCAAATAAATGTAATCACTGTGCACTACTTTATCTCTGTGTCTGATTCAAAGCGGGCAGAATGCTAGATCTAACGAGACGTAACTGACCAAAATATCTGTAATTTTTACCTTTCCAGTCAAATATTGTGCTGCAAACATTAAAGGGGACCTATTATGCAAAATTCACTTTTATAAGGTGTTTGGACACCAACTGTCCACAGTGTGTGTAAACAGCCAGCCTATAATGGTGAAAATCCACTCATTCCTTTTAAGATATCCCCATAAATCATAAACAGTCTCTCCAAATGCACTGTTCCAGGTTTCCCCCTATACTTACATAAGAGTAGGGAAACCCCGTCCATGATCTGCGCTATTAGCATAGACACAGCCGAGTGAGCAGTCTGCCATTTCTTTTCCTCACTGTAGCAGCTGGAGATATATATCTTCTGCAAAAAACATTACAAATGTTCTGTTATTGGATGTACCAACGAACATAAGAGTCAACTCCACAACAATACATACATTTATCCACTAACCATTCAGAAACATTCGGATGCATTCTAAAAGTTGTAACTTCTTCCTGAGTCTCTCCATCAGTGTCCGACTCCGGTTTGAACAATGTAAGGCTGAAGACCGTTACTGACAATCCTCATTTTGGCTGCGTGAGATTCTCCAGCTTTGTTGATGTTGAGCAACCGAAGCATGAGCTGTTAAAGCTCTGCCCTCTTCTGGAAAGGGGTCCGGGAACAGCAGCTCATTTGCATTTAAAGGGACACACACAAAAACGGCATGTTTTTGCTCACACCCAAATAGGGGCAAATTTGATAATAAATGATCTGTGGGGTATTTTGAGCTGGAACTTCACAGACACATTCTGGGGACACCAGAGACTTATATTACAAATTGTGAAAAGGGGCATAATAGGTTCCCTTTAATAACTGCTTTTAAGTTTTAAGTGCTGGCAAATAAACATGGGTTAATCCACGGCTAGCTCTGCATTAAATGATTTTAATGCACTTTGCTTCAGGCAGTTCTTTGCCTTCATGTCATGAATTAAATGATAAACTAAAAATATAACATTTTAGTTGAGTTTTTGTATGCTATTATAATGTTAAACCACTAAATTAAAACAATTTCAGACATCGCAATAACACTGAAAGATATGATACAAAGAGTGAAAACAAAATATAGAAATCCTGGCACAGAATAAATGTGAATAAAACCAAAAGTGTTAGGTGTTATCTTTTATAATCTCTAACAAAAATTCCAGTATAGATACAATGTTTGATCAACGTTTTTTGGAGACATTTTCGTACACAGGCTCCATCTTTGATTTCTGAAAGGAAAAATACACTCAATCAGGAACCTGGTGAATTGACAGAAAATTAATAGAAGGTGTTTCTGTCTGAATAACCTTGTTATTCTTTTATTAATGAGAACTTATTAGTTCAAATCTTAAACTACGTATACTAACAAATGTGTTTTGTTTTGAAAACTACTGTACAGGACAGATGATAAGATCATAACATGGAGGAAATTACCTCAATCATGACTTTTAAACAGTTGTAAAAAAAAAAAGTGAAAGTTACGTGATGTGTGGCCAAGTATGGTGTCCCATGCATGCAATTTGTGCTCTGCCATTTAACCCATCCAAGTGCACACACACACACACACACACACACCGTGAACACACACCCAGAGCAGTGAAATCATTTAAATCTTCAAAAAATGCAGTGTATTTAATTTCTAAAGTTTCGTCTCGACAGCCTCTGCTTTCACACAAAAGGCAACAGCAAAGATACTTTTGCAGTAGGTCTACAAAGAAACCAGCGGATGCTAATACTACATTTTTCAGCTCAGAATACTGATAAACCGCAGTAATAATAATGACAGTCTGGAGTTGATAAACCACCCACATCTGATGCTGCAAACTTCACACTAACTGACTGCAACAACTTCTTGCAACATCTTACCATTTTCCGTGTTGTTTTTTTACACATTGTTGAATCAGTTCTGTCTTCCTCCTGGGTTTCGACTGCATTAACAATAATCACAGATATGTTAAAATGAGACAAAGTTTTCAAAATTTGTGTTTTATTAACATGTGTATAGATACATTTCTTACTCTCCTGACCTGTTTTTCTACATTTCTTGCAGATCCAGAACATCCCAACCGCAGCTACAATCAACAGAGATCCAGCAGCAGCAGAGATCAGCACTATGTATAATAATGGTAGGCCTTGATCTGTAATGGACAAAATGAGCCATTAGTGTGAGTGAATCTGTCCGTCTGATCTACAACAAACACTATCAAACATCAGGACTGTATAACTGAGAGTAAATCAGTATTAATATCACCGTACCTTCACATGTGTGACAGAGTTGAGTGATGTCTAGATGTTGAGTCTGGTTGCTGATGGGATTGTTCAGCACACAGCTGTAGGTGTTTTTATCCTGATATTCCACCTCCAGAGGTAGAGAGAGACTGATGCTGAGATCAGACACACTGATGCTGGACAATAAACTGTTTCCTTTGTACCAGGAGAGAGTCACATGACTCACATTCACAGATGAACACACCAATGAACAATTTGATGATGAAGAACATTGTGAAAAGTTACTGCTGATGACAGGAACAGGCAGACGAGCTGAAAAACATGAGAGAATAAAAAGAAATATTGATAAATCTAGTTACTGATCTTATTTTCGGCTCAGTGTGTTGAGTGAGTGTTTAGTGTGTTGACGGTCAGCGAGTGTTTCTGCCACCTCAAAATACAAAATGATTAAACATTTCAATATGTAAATAGTTTAGCAATATTCTGGTTTCAGTTCAAGTTAAGCTCAATTGAGAACATTTGTAGAATAATGTTGATTACCACAAAAAAATAATTTCCATTTGTCTTTTTTTTTTCTTTTTTTTTTTTTTTTTGAGAAGCAAAAAACAAAAAAACAAACAAATATTTTATAGCACAAAATGTTTCAGTGAAATATTTAAAATGGAAGTCAATGAAGCCCATCTGTAAATGTTAAAATACTGGGTAACACTTTATTTTAATGTCAATGTTACACGTGTTGCATGCAGTTACTCTAGTAATAATTATAAATTATGCATAATTACATGCAGTTGACCCTAAACCAAGCCCTCATCCTAACCGTAACCCTATAGTAAGTACATGTAGTTAATTATTATTACTCAGTACTTAAATGTATAATTACACTGTAACACTGACACCTTAAAATAAAGTGTAACCAAATACTGTTACAATAGTAAAGACACAATACAGGAACAATATGAGCGTTCACGAGTTTTGCTTAAAGTAAAAACAACTTTGTTTTGTTTTTTTGTTTTTTTTCTTTCATAATATTATGCCCAAATGGTGTTGATTGAGCTTAACTTGAATATTCGTTTAATAAAACAAGAATATTTAAAAGACATTAAATCATCTCTACTCACCATATACAGAAACACTGAATGTTTTTGATGTCAGTTTCAGTCCACTTATCTCTAGTTTATAAACTCCAGCATGTTCAGCTCTGGTGTTTGTGATGGTCAGAGATCCAGTTTGATCGTCCAGCTTCAGTCTGTCTCTGAATCTCTTATCAAGAATGTCATATGTAGAGAAGATTTGCTGCTTTTTTTTCATTTTAGCTATGAGAGACATTTCAGCCCCAAATTTCCAAATGATGTAGTCATCTTCATGTAGTTCAGTAACATCAGAGTTTAGAGTGACAGAATCTCCCTCCATCACTGACACTGAATCACCAAACACACCTGGAGAACAAACAGATGTTACGCTGATTAATGCTTTGATGGTCTACAAAGACTGAAATCAGCTATGGTTTGTAACTAAATCTGAACTGAAAAACACGCAGAACCACGAACATGATATTGAGTAATTACAACATGAAAAGTTGAATTATTCTGGATATTGTAAATTCCTCTATATTTTTGTATGGGATTTTTGGTTCAGTAGATAAAACGGGGTTACTTCCTGCACTTTTTGACTAATGAATATATATTACTTCTGTTGTTGTTCATGGCTACTTCTGAAGTGCTTTTAAAATTTTTTAAAGGATTTGCATTTATAACTTACCAGTCAGGCACCACCAGCACAAACAAAACAGAACAAACATGTAAAACATCTTCAATTGTTCAGTGAAAAGGCTGATCTAATAAGACTACAGAAAATACTTGAGCTGTTAATGTGGTGTGTGCATCCTCCCAGACAACCCTGCAGTGGCATGCACAGACCTCTGCTGGGGCAGGGGCGAAAGTGCGTTCCACCCCCTCGGTTCGAAGCATGTTCTGGGGGGCACCGGCTTGAGATGAGGTGTTTTTTTGTTTTTTTGTTTTTTAAATCATTGGGAATGGGAAATGAAAACAGATGTATTATCACGTTTACTTCATATTTCTTTATACAGAATATAATGTTAATACTTTCAGCTTGACTCATATACATACATGTGAGTCAAGCTGAAACCTGCTGTGGTCGGTTTTCATCAGAGATGTGGTTTGTTCTGGGCAGACAGCTTGTAGGTGAGAGTGGGCATTCACAGAATGTGTGTTTAGTTTGTAGGTGAAGAGTTAAAACAGATTTCTGTGCAGAGTATTAATTTGTAATGCCTCATTGTGGCTATCAGAGCCGTGGGAACGGAGTGAGGCTGGTGGGGCGACTGCAAATCAGCATCACCTGCATAATCCAAAGTCCCACTGAGAAGTTCCAGAATTATAACAGTGATGGACGAGGGACGACCAGGCCTGGGACTTTTTTTTTTTTTTTTTTTTTTTTGTTTGCACGGCAGTCGCCTGTGAGGGGCTGCCACTTTGATTTAGATTGTTTATTTCGTCATTAAAGTTATGTTGATTATTCGCAGGTTCCTGCCTCCTCCTTCCCTGATCTAAAACTGTGCTACATTGGTGCTGAAACCCAGGAGGACAGAGGAACGTGCTGTCAAAAAGCCCTCACTGCTGCACTGTTAAAAATAAATATATAAATAAAGTTAAAGAAACTACTTTTTATTAACTTTGAGTTATCTTTTTACATCGACTCAGTTAAGTTGTATAAATATCCTGACGCATCCAAGTTTTATAATGGCAGTAACCGGGACCAATGAGTATGAAGTAGGGATGTGACAGTGAAAAAATTTTTCCCACCGATTAATCGACATGTGACAACACCGGTAATACCGGTGTCACCGGGGGGCGGGGCCTCTACCTCTATCTTTTTTTTTTTTTTTTTTTTTTTTTTTAAAACCGCTTATGGGGGCTGTTCACATATCGCGTCTAAAAACGCGTGGAAAGCGCGGCCACGTCGCTTTCTCCTTGTTTCCAAAGCGCTTGCGCTCCCGTGGCGTCTGTCATAGCTATGCAACCATGAACTGCGCTCTCCGCGACGAGGAATGTTTTTGACATGAAAAATAAAAACCCGCCCTGTACAGCTATGATCAGCTGTTCGGCTGAGCTTTCGATGTTTTGTTACGGAAAGGCCGACTTTCACTTTCAAATTAACGGCAATTGCTTGAATGGTGGGTTACTCTTTCTGAAAAACATTCGACCAAACAGACATTTTGGCATGCAGTGTTATAGTTCGTTAAGAGCAGAAGAGAACTCGATACTGGTGTGTGTGTGTGTGTGTGTGTGTGTGTGTGTGTGTCACATAGGCAGGGCATTCACAGACAGCACATTCTTTTGCCTTGTCGCGCTTGAATGGTTTAAAAGCATTAGCATGAATAAGAGCTTGATCATATAACGCAGAAAACGGATACAACATTAATTGCATTAAATGCAAATATTTTTAACGCATTAAAGTGGGGGGAAAAAATTAACCTCGTTGCCGCAAGTGATGAAACCGGTGTTGCAACTGAACACAGATAACACCGGTAACACCGACTACCGTAGCAAGCCTAGTATGAAGCTGAAGAAAGTACATCCATCCAAAGCAAAACATACTCCACACAGCTCTGGGGGGTTAATAAAGGCCTTCTGAAGTGAAGCGATGCATTTGTGTAAGAAAAATATCCATATTTAACAAGTTATAAACCAAAATATCTAGCTTCTGCCAGACCGCCTTCCGAATTCAACTTATTGCACTTGCACTTTCTTCAGCTTCATACTCGTTGGTCCCGCTCAATGCCATTATAAAGTTCGGATGTGTCAGGATATTTATTAATATAACTCTGATTGTGTTCATCTGAAAGAAGAAAGTCATATGGCTTGAGGGAGAGTAAAGCTTGGGGAAATTTTAATTTGAAAGTGAATTAATCCTTTAATATTCTAAATAATTTAAACTTAAGTCAGTGGAAATTAGTACCTCAAAAAGTTAACTTAAAGGGATAGTTCACCCAAAAATGAAAATTTGATGTTTATGTGCTTACCCCCAGGGCATCCAAGATGTAGGTGACTTTGTTTCTTCAGTAGAACACAAATGATGATTTTTAACTCCAACCGTTGAGGTCTGTCAGTCGTATAATGCTTGTCAATGGGAACTCCATCTATAAGAGTCAAAAAAACATGCACAGACAAATCCAAATTAAACCCTGCGGCTCGTGACGACACATTGATGTCTTAAGACACGAAACGATTGGTTTGCGTGAGAAACCGAACAGTATTTATATCATTTTTCATCTCTAAAACACCACTATGTCCAACTGCCTTGCGCATCCGGTTGGTGAGGTCTGAACGCGCTCTGACAACGGAAGTGATCTCTCGCACTCATTGAAGTATGTTGAAACAACATTACATTTGTCAAGTTGAACATACTTAATATTCTATGTAAATACAACTTGACTGAGTCAGTGCAAAAAGATCATTTAAAAAGTTGAGTGAAAGATATTTTTTTTTTTTTTTTTTTTTTTTTTTTTTAACAGTGTGCTGCTATCTTCCATAATGGGAAGGAACCGAGGACTTGCTGCCAGGCGTTCATAGCAGGTGGAGCCGTCGCTGTCCACCAGGGAGCGGAGGATTCAGAGGGCCATCCACTGAGGGGTATCCAGCACCACCGCCAGGCATTGTGAAGAAGTTCACCCAGCTGGTGGAGGACCGAAAGGCAGTGCGATCTGGGAACTGGACTGGGCATTGCCGAGAGCTGGGGGAATGGAGCAAGGCCGGTGACGGGAGTTAACGTTACCTGCGTGCTACACCGGTCTCGAGTCCCACGGAGGAGTTTGGGATTTATAAAAGGTGGAGTGATGACAGTGAAGGACGAGAGAAAACCAG
Organism: Mylopharyngodon piceus; assembly: GCA_039654765.1. Lineage (NCBI taxonomy): Eukaryota > Metazoa > Chordata > Actinopteri > Cypriniformes > Xenocyprididae > Mylopharyngodon > Mylopharyngodon piceus. The sequence continues at coordinate 45,210,894 of CM077438.1, forward strand.
GCCTGGGGCATTTACGTTGAGTTTTGTTTATGTTTGTCAAGCATAAACAAGCAATCAAAATGAAAGTGAAGCGGCAGTCATCTGTAAGGGGCTGCCGCTTTACTTCCATTTTGATTGCTTGTTTATTTTGTCGTTAAAGGGGGGATATCGCACACAGTTTCTCATGTTAATCTTGAGTACATATAGAGTAATATTGCATCCTTCATATCTCCGAAAAGTCTTTATTTATAAAAGATGCGCTAAACTGAGTCTTTCCGAAAAAAGCTGAGCTCCTGGAGGCATGTCTGCCGTCGGTGCCGTGGGCGGAGCTAAAGAGTCACGAGCCTCGCAGCTTTTGCGTAGAGATCATCTGCTAGCTGCGACATCATTATAAATAAAAAGGGAACAAAAACGTTTGTGTTGTTTACATTTGTTTACAAAGTATTCGTCACCGAAATCCCGGAAACAAACAAACTTCATCCTCTGTTCCCTTAACGCTGGGTTGGGAAACTGAAAAAGGTAATCTTTCCTTCACAACCAAAAACACACTCCTTTGGTGACAGGAGCTGCGTCTCATTTCAGAGGCCACATTTAAGAAAAGTAACCGTAATAAAATTGACTGATATTCATTGTGAGGTGTAAAGTACTATAATTTCTTTATGTTGCAATCTAACGGGTTAGTGCCTATACAAGGAATTCTGCCCTTTTATGATGTCATAAAGGCCATACTCGAAAAAAATTTGGCGAAACATGTCCACAATCTGAAGTTGTATATTTGGCACAGAAATACTCCGTCATATGTCCAACTCGTGTTTTGAAACTTTGGCCATGTTTAGCATGAGAATGCAACTCAACAGTGTAAGTAAGTCAGAATGACACCTCTCGAACAAGCCTATTAGCTATCTTCAATAATGCTCAATCATCAATTAATCACTTAATTATCTCATTAACTCCAACACTATTTCTGTTACATTTAACAGCCTGTAGTGTGCACACTGAGTAGTGTTCATTTCATCTGGGCTAAACTATGTGGGGCCTACATGGAAACTGTGGACAAAACTGGTTGGGACCCAGTTAGACAACCCAGGTGACACCCATCTGGGCCCCACATAGCTGTGCTGGCTGGGTGATTATGTGCTGGTTTTTTTTTTTTTTTTTTTTTTTGTAGGCTATGTATAACTCAGCATTACAGGTTTTTAAACTATTGCAACTTTTTAATGTCATGTTAGCTAACACCTTTATCTTTTTGTATTGTGTTAATCATAAACTAAATCCTATGAAAATCTACAGATATTTATTCATATGTGTAACTATGGTTGCAGATGCAGTCAACCAACAAACTGGTTTCTGCCTCCCTCATTTGCATTTCCCTGGTGTTTGTGTGTTCTCTGTGTGTCTGTTTGCAGGGTGGAGTCAAGCGACAGATTCTGTGGGTTATCTGTGATAAATCAACGGATAAAGGTTGTGTAGTCACTTGAGGCTTCTCCAACACCAGTTTTTGTGTATTCCTCAGTTATTTATTTTTCTCTTTCTTTTCCTGTGTCAATGTTGTTTGCTTAATTCATGAATGTATTATCATAATAAAAAAAATATCTACTTTTGGGTTAATTTAATTTGCATGTGGCCTCTTTGTGTACGTTATGTTGCCCTGAGCCAGGTGGTTTATGTACTCAGAGCCATTTTTAGTCCACATGAAGATAAGAGTTCAAGGGGTGAAATAGCCTATAGTTGTAATGCTTCTCATTGGAGCACTGTCATATGATACATGTTGTTTTGCTTTTATTTTTCAGTAATAGGACCAACTGACCAAATACAACCTCTTTCTGTCATTTACTAGGACCTGTTAAATTTTCTTTTTATATATATATATATATATTTTAAATTTTATTTAGTGTGTGTGAAGTGATATTTATGGAAGCTTGTTTCTGCCATGAAGAGAAAAAAAAAAAATTGTTTTTTTTTTTTTTTTCAGGAATGCGAGATGTAAACTCGCAATTTTATCGTCCAGTTCTGAGGGTAAAAGAGTGATATTTTCTTGAAATTGCAAGTTTATATCTTGCAGTTCTGAGGGAAAAAAGCCAGAATTGTGAGATAGAAAGTTTTACATTTAAAATTTTAAACACTTTAAAAATTATAAAATTATTCTGTGGCGGAAACAAGCTTGCATAATTTTCTATAGCCATGACATCAATAAATAAAATGCTTATTGCAGTCAGAGTGTGTAGTCACAACATCTGCGAGCAGGTGTTAATGGAAAACAGAAGATGCTCTGTCTTTGTTCTCTGGGCTCTGCTCATGGTTTTTCTTCTTCACCTGCGCTCTTCCTTCTTGAACAACTGGTTTGAAGGTCTTTAGGCCATTACACAATTTAATATATCTTATTTCCACAAGACTGCGCTTACATCACTCATGTTACATGTAACCTAAAGAGAAACTTTTTTTTTTTTTTTTAATGTTTACCTTGTTTTATTAAAATATCTAAAATAATAAACTGTCATTTGAAACCACTTTACTCAACAATAGTCTTCAAATTCTTTAAAATTATAAAAACCAGACTGGGTGTTAGGAATAAGCAATGTAATATACTAATGTGAAAAAAGTATGTTTATATGATTTTAAAACGGCAGGAACGTTCGCGTCATCGTTCTGCTCGCAGATACTTTCAATTCAAATATTTGAATATTGAATATATTATATGAATCTTTCTGTGGGGTGCGCGCTTACTGCGTAAATCGAGTTTGCATTAAAGATTGGAGGACATGCAAGAGTGTGTGCGTGCGTGAAGGGGGGATGGGATCAATTCTCGAAGGACAGTGTGTGTTTTAAGTTGGAGCTGCGCCGCCATCTACACAGAAGAACAGAACGCATTTCTGAATCAAATCTTTATTCATTTTCTGAGGGGAAAAGTGGTGAAAATGAAGTATCTCTTTAATTTGCTCTCGGTGATTATTTTTTCAATCGACCACGGTAAGACAAAATGAAAATTCAGGAACATCATTCTAACCTTTAAATAACATTCTACTAACATTAAGGAAACTGTACATTTTTATGTTCTTGGAATGTTACAAATCAACGTTCCTAGAATGTTGAATTTTAAATCAAAATTAAGTTGAAAGAACGTTTGAGGAACATCATACCTTATATAAAAACGTTCCTGTAACGTCAAGAAAACTGGACATTTTTAATGTTCCCAGACTGAATATTTAGAGAACGTTCTTATAACAAAATTCTGTTAGCTGGGGTGGCATTATACCGTTAGTAAATGTTGGCATTCTTTTACATCAGTGCATAAACTGATCAAATGCTTGAATGTAATGTGAGTGAGCTTCTGCCAAGTGGATAAAACGTAATGTAGCCTAAGCATGTTATTTATGGGGAAGGCCGAACATATTTTGTAGAAAGGAAACTGTATTATAAATTTTCTGAGATATTTTTATGGTTGCTAGCCTATTCATCACTGTAATATTTATTATGAAAATATTTGATTATATGAAAATATGTGAAAGGGGTAAACATGAATTGGGATGTGGATTGTGTATTAAGATCATCCATGAGACTCATGTATGTTTGTCTGATGAGTGAATGTGTAAATCAATGATGTTCTTCTGCTGTTTTAAATTATGAATCCAGACAGATTTCTCTACTTACAAGCTTTATGATCCATAGAAAAAAAAATTCACAGCCCTATTGCATAGTTTTGTTTTTCTTATGTTAACTGTTTCTTATCCAGGTGTGTCTGGTGTTGGTTCAGATGAAGTGTCAGTGATGGAGGGAGATTCAGTCACTCTACACACTGGTGTTCAAACAAACCAACAAGAAGATATTAAATGGTATTTTAATGACACTCTCATCGCTCACATTAGTGGAGATCTCAATAAGATCTGTACAGATGTTCAGTGTAAAAATGGCACTGAGAGATTCAGAGACAGACTAAAGCTGGACAATCAGACTGGATCTCTGACCATCACAAACACCAGAAACACAGACTCTGGAGAATATAAACTGAAGATCTTCAGCAGCAGCGACAGTGAAAAGATCTTCAGTGTTACTGTACATGGTTAGTCATTTAATGAATGTTCAAATGCAGTTTAAATTTAAAGCATATAGTTAATGTGTTTACTGGCACAAACCTAAATGTTTCTTTTCTGATCGAGAGTCTTTTCCGAGCTTGTGCAATCACGTCAGTTCTTTCATGTTGTGTAGTTTTGCTTGTTTTCAGCAAAAGTTCCTCCAGCATCTGTTGGATTGTGTTTCAGATGTTCCTACTGTTGAACAAGATGAAGTGAAGGAGGGAGAATCTGTCACTTTAGATTCTGCCATAGCAAAAAAACAAAATGATGTGATGACGTGGTATTTTAATGACACTCGCATCGCTGAAATCACTGGAGATCAGAGTAAGATCTGTACAGATGATCAGTGTGATGAGAGATTCAGAGACAGACTGAAGCTGGATCATCAGACTGGATCTCTGACCATCACAAACACCAGAAACACAGACTCTGGAGAATATAAACTGAAGATAATCATCAACAACAACAGCAGCTTCAGCATCACCAGAGTGAAGAGATTCAATCTTACTATCATTGGTGAGTACTATTCATTCACTATAAGTAATTCAATGCATTTTCTTTTGAGGAATTAAAAAAAAAAAAAAAGTTCAGTATTTTAAAATCAACCCAATAATGGTTGATTGTGGGCTGCTAAAAAAGCAAACTTTATTAATGTTACTAACATGAAAAATCCATAATATTAGTTTTCCTGATGTTTCATGTTGAGCTCACAGTGCTGATGCGGTTTTATCTGCTGTTAAAAAAAACCTACCAGATTTATCAGTTCAATCAATACTGACTGATGATCAAAGTTATAAAGGTGTAATTATCAGTCAGTGATATTAGTAAATATTGGCTGTATAAATCATTCAATCTCTAATAATAATAACTGTCTGTCTTCAGCTGTTCCAGATTCAGGTCTGTCTTCAGGTGTTGTAGCAGGAATAGTTGTTGCTGTTCTGCTGGTGTTTGCTGCTGCTGTTACTGTGGTTTACTGTCGCTGCAGAAGCCATACAGCAGTACCACAGAATGTAAGTATCGCATTTACTCTGCCAAAAAAAAAAAAACTTTAACAGTACAACAGTATGAATATATTTTAATATTATTATATGAGTAAAATTCTTGGTTTAGCATAAATATACCCTGTGAAATAATATATTTTTTGCCCTTTACTTTTATTTTTTACTTTTAACACTACAGAAGCTGATATTTGCCAGTGAGGCAGTGTCAAAACAATCAAAAACTCTAATAACTCCTAAATAAACATAAAAGTTCACATTTTTTTTTCAGAGAGCAAGTATCTTATTAGAAAACACCAATACAGCAGTTTAAGCATTTTAGATGTGATACTGAAATCATTTTATATTACTGTAGCACAAAAGATGACAGTTTGATGCAGTTTAAGGGATATTTAGGGAAATGAAAACCTCTGTACAAACAACAGGAAAAAAACACAATTCCAAGTCTGTGGTATTTTTATGTTTCTGTAACTGAAATATCAATATTCCTCATTACATTTACCTTGTGAATTTGTATTTTCTTACAGGATCCTAATGACATTCCTCTGAGAAGGATGGGACGTCCTTAAATCAGATTCAGACTGAGGCTGCTAAAAAAAAAAAAAAAAAAATATTGTAACAATTTGTCATTTTGATACTTTTATTGAAAGGGACACTGAAGAGAATTAGGAAATGATGGAGAGAAGAGGATCAGCTGAAACTCTCCTTACTCACAGAGTAATTGTGTCACGATTCCAAGATTTTAGTGATCAGCACCAATACCAGTCAAATTTCACCTATTACATATCAATTTAAATATGACATCAGAAACTAATTTGATAGATTTTTATTTTTTTAAATGATTTAAATGATAAATAAACAAATTTAGCCTTATACAGTATATGAGCAATAAAGTAAGAAACAGAACAACACATTATCAGTGATCAGCGAGTGCTTGATGTTTTTTCCGTATGTTCACAGCAAAAACTCCAGTGTTAAATGAACTCTCCTGGCAGTATATGTGAGACCACACTCAAGAGTGTTAAAGTGATAAAGTAAGAGTGAATGATTATGTTAAAAAAAATTATTTTCTCCTGTGGTGATTCTGCTTGTTAACATCAGATATCTTCAATAATGGTCAATCATCACTCAATTAGTAACCTAATTATCTGATTAACTTTATCACTGCTTCAGTGTTCATTTAACACTCTTATTTTAACACTTTAACACTCTTGAGTGTGGTCTCACATATGAGTTCATTTAACACTGGAGTTTTTGCTGTGTAGAGGTTTATTAAAAGTAATGAAGTGAGCCAGACAGGAACAGTGAGACATTGTCTGTTTCTTGTCATTTGCACTATAATGCTGATCTGGTTTGACATTTCAGTTATTTTGACACGTTTACATCCTCTTATAACTGATAGAACTGACTGCTTTTCCATAATTACAATGCAATTTTATCCAAACAATTTTTGGATTTGTCTTTTTGTCTGGTGCTCATTGTAAATATGTGAATACAATCAATAGAGTATGAGTTTTAATCATGATTTTTATTTATGTCAGATAAATCATTTAAGTGTCAAACCCAAGATAAAAATCAAGATAAGTGTCAAAGCCAATATATGCTAAACGCCTCTCAAAAGTCTTTACCATAGATTTGATCATAAATTACTAAGAAGCATGAATGTTGTAGTTTTCCTAATGCTAAAGTTTTTTTGGGGTTTTTTATATACGCTGTTTTAGCATGACAAATATTAAGTTTCTTGTACTCTTGGCAGCAGAATATGTTTAGACCTTTTCCCTTCTGTGTTCCTTAACTTTACATCAGCCAAGAGAAAAAGTGCCTTGAAGTAAAACCCACATAAACACGGTTTTCTTTTTTGAAAAAAGGAAATGAACTTGAAAAATCTTTGTATGTTTATGTCATAAATATTATTAAAAACATATTCATTCATAATGGCTGAAATCTGTGTGTCTCTAACATACTTTTAAGCTAATATTGAATCACCTAGATATACATTTCAACACTAATGCACTAGTTTCACTAGCAACTTTATTTTGCTGTTTCCTTTGCTATCTGCATCTCCCTCTCTATTGTTTTATTTTTCTCTGTGGTGCTGCTCTTGCAGATGTTGATCACATATGCCTGCATTCGCTGGTTATCAACTACAACTACATCGACTCCTGCAGGAAGAAGCCCAGCAATAAAAGTTTCCAAAGAAGCACAGCAAGCAGAGACTTGGTGGTTTTTTGCTCCACATGTGGGCTCATCCTCTCCTGCCCCTTTTTTTCCCTTTGATGTTAACCAGTTGATCTTAAGTGTTTGATGAACTGAAAGTATATATATTTGTTTCTGCCAAAAACTTGTTTTTGTAAACCATTTGCTGGAAGTTCAATTTGTTAAATCTTTTCTGCTATTTGAATTGTTTGGAAACCTGTAGGGAGGTGGGTGCCTTTTTCTTTGTAATTAGCTTTTTCTCCTGTTGCTCTGGGTGAGACAGGAACCCAGCTAACAGAATTAATATAAGAACGTTCTCCAAATATTCAGTGTTGGTTCTGGGATCGTAAAAAATGTCCAGTTTTCTTAAAGTTAGAAGAACGTTTTTTTTTTAATATATATAAAGTATGATGTTCCTCAAACGTTCTTTCAACCTAATTTTGATTTAAAGTTCAACATTTTAGGAACCTCCAGCAATTAATATTTTGTCAGAACCTCTAGTAAATCAGCTTTCTTGAAGGTGTATACCTTATCACCTGCTTGCTCTTGTTCATTGTCATGCTCTTTTGTAACAAATTACATGATTCTGTAAACACTGTTACAAAGACCATAAACTCACATGAAAAGTCAAGAGTCAAACTGCCCAACTAAAGAAAACACTGATCGCCAAAATGGTGACCAAACATTTTCAATAAAACATCAACATCTAAACCTCTGTTAATTTTCAAAAAGAACTGTACATTAATGACAGAAATAAAGCCAGTCAGTTTGTAATAAGAGAGATTTAATTTAAGGGTGTGGCTGAAGTCAGTTGTAGTTCTTGTGTTTCTCTTTCCTTCAGTGATTCTGCTTGTTGTCATCAGGTGTCTTCAATAATCAAACAATCATCACTTAATTAATCACTTAAGTATCTATTTAACACTGCTTCACTGTTACTTTAACACCCTAGTGGTTCCCATATGAACACCGAGCAGTGTTGATTTAACAACGGGGAATTAACTGTGTATATTCGGAATCGTGGGAGAATCACAATCTCTATTTGAAACAAAAATGCAGAATCCAGAATCGTGCAGATCTAATGTGACGTAATTTCGAACAAAATCAGGTCGAAGCGAACTTCCTTTGGAATTAGTTTTGGATGTTTGAAACAGCTTGCCAAAGCAAACTTTACAGAAAAATTCGCTCGGACTGGTAAACACCTCTGAAACACCGATTATGTAATAGGCAGGTGTGTGCGGAGGCTCTGCCTTCTTTCACTTGGAAATCTTTTCTGGTTAATTTGGCCTGTTCGTCAAGGTCAGAGTAAAAACATGAACACACTGGAGAGCTGCTATATAGTAAATGAAGTTGTACTTCTGATTAAACAAGACACTAACACTGTTTGTCATGTTTAATATGGTAAAACTGCTTGATTTTAAGCAATCTATTGTATAAATTGCTAAATAAGCGTGACGTGACTTTACTAGAGTGCCGAATTGCAGAGCTCGTGCAGACATATCCAAGTTGCTATGTATGATTCTATTCTTATGCTTTATTAAAAAGTACTTGCTTTATTCTCAGTTATGTTCCCAGACAGCAACATGGTGTGGCCCAGATCCGGCCCACATCTGGTGCATGTGGATTACACGCGGACCAGATCTGGGCCGGCACAATGTTGCTGTCAGGGTTGTGTGTTTATTTTGTTATTGAGAGGAAGGCGCACAGCACATATTTACATATTGGGTTCACTAACAGTATATTGTTGGTCATGTATTTCAGACTTTTTACCCCTAAGAGAAGGACGGTGGCGCTGCAATGATCATAACTCCAGTTTGTCACAGACTCAAGTGTCTTATATTGTTGGAATCCTTGGCTCAAGACGAACAAACAAGTATCGGGGGCAACATGTATCTGTCACGTACTGCAAGGAGACATGAAAGCTGAGGATCCAAATGCAGTATTTATTGAGGGGTATTCCAAAGACGTAATCCTGAAACAGGAAAAAGATCATACACACAGTCAATTAATCCAAATAATAACAACAGGGGAATAAACACAGGCAAAAGGGTATTCCAGAATAACTGGCAGGGAATCAAAAAACCAAGAAACATGAAACAAGGAAGCGCTTAGAATTGCAGAGTGAAACAGCAAGACTTAGCAACGAATGACTGAATTGACCAGGCTTATATAGACAGGGTGAACATGCTGAAGGCAATGAGTGCTGATGAGTCCGAGCAAAGGCTGATGGGAAATTAAGTCCAATACTTAGTGGCAATACTATAGTCTGGGGTTGAGTGCCCTCTAGTGGACAACCAGGGCACTCCAGCTGGTAATCGTGACGTATTGGATTTGCCACCTTGGCCAGTTTTTCAGATATTTTGGATTTTTTAAAATACCTTTTGCAAACTATTCCTAGGTTTTTCACATGATCGGAACCAAACCAGTGCAGAACGATTCTCTGGAGTCTGATTGTCAATAATGGCCACTTTTACTAAAACTCGAACGGAATGAGATAATTTCACCAAAATCGGTACACGCATGTAAGGGCTCAGTCTGTGGTCGCATGAAAAAAGAGCGTGGCACTATAAAATGAAAGAAAAAAACAACAACAACATGAAAACTGCTATAGCTACTTGACAGCCAGTCCAAATTAACCTACTTGAAAACTGGCATGCGGTGTCTTTGTTCAAGGTGCTGTGATTGTCTATGAGGATGTTCACGTATCTTGAAAAATACACCCATTAGCCAATGAAGTTTGGACACCTATCAGACAAGGTGTTAACTGATCAGAACAAAACTTGCTGGCCCTGTTTGACTCACGACCCTAGTGCAGAAGTCTTCAAACCTGTTCCTGGGGACCCACTGCCCTGCAGAGTTCAGCTTCAACCCTAATCAAACACAAATTATAATAAACTTTGCAGGACAGTGGGTCCCCAGGAACAGGGTTGAAGACCTCTGCTCTAGAGGCCTGTGAGAAACGTGAATGAAATCGGCCACTGGGAGGCGCCATCGCATTTTTCATCCGGGTAAATGATTGTATATTACGTGATTTTTCACACATGTGAATGATCCATAACATATGGTAGAACTCATTCTGAACAGCTTTGCCTCTAGGACCACCACTGTTAATCGAATCATTCATTAAACATCGGAGATTATTTCAAAAACCTACTTTCAAAAATACGTCCCAGGTTTTTCACTCAACCACAAGCAGCACAATTTTCTAGACTCTCTAAGTAAATAATTATTTTAAAAAACTTTGTGACATTAGGTGGGCACATGTGACACATGATAATTCTAAAGAAGAATGCAAACTTTTACAGAGATAGGGCCATAGGTGGCACTTTACAAAGGTTATAAAGGTGAACAAGCACATTTTTAAACTCTCTGCACGTCCCTGGTGTTTAACTCCATTAATGTGAGTAGCATATTAAATATAAAAGTGTATCATCAAATGGAAAACAGTTTAAAATCATTTTGTTTACTTCCTTAATTTGCTCACTCGTAGAGTTATGTTTTGTAAATATGCTTTTGAATATATTTCTGTTGCCATTGGTCATTGATTCACTGTACTTTGCTTTTGATCCCCTTTAATTTCTTCGAGGCTCATTACTGATTCTGCCAGTGAAGGAGACACAGGTGCAGAGTCAAATCAAATAAATACATGTATTAAAGGGGTGTCTAAACTCGGTCCTGGAGGGCCACTGTCCTGTAGGGTTTAACCAAAGCCACTGGAAGGCAAGCCTGCAACCTTTAGCCAAAAAAGCGTAACGGCTAACGCTAACGCTCCGCCTCTGGCGGTACACAGGTAAGGAGACCAGCGGCTGTTTTTTGAATGGATGTCAATGGATGAGAAGCTTCACTATGCTGATTAAACAGCTTTTGTGGGGAAATAGCTAATCATTTAATTAATCAACAGCCTGTTTGTTAATCTTCAGCATGTTTTACACTAAACAATACTTTCTTTGGGAACTATATGTAGATTTTAGCTTGATAAAAATGTATTTTTTTCAAGAGAAGGCAGACTAGGGAATGTTGTGACCAGAGGTGGACATTCCAGGGGTCAGAAAGTAAAAATCCTGCCATATTTTTATTCAACCCACTGAAGTAGTGTTAAAGTTAATGAGATAATTAAGTGATTAACTGAGTGATGATTGACCATTATTGAAGACACCTGATGATAACAAGCAGAATCACCAAAGGAGAAAAATCATTTCTTAAAAATTGTGATTTAAAAAAAGTATCTTTAATTTAGAGACACAGACATCAAGAATCAGCCTGTGATTCTCAACAGTGGTGAGAATAATAAAGCATGTTGCAGTGCATTCTGGGTGCCACCAATCAAAATTCATCCATGGCTCCCATCATGCATTGCTGCATGAATAAATTATGAGCTGAATTGCCTTAGTAATTTCCTTTATTCTCACTATTTAATTTTTTGCTGTTTTTATGTGACTTTTTAGTAGCTTGTTTTCTAATGTTCAGAGTTGATCTGTTTATCAGAATATTTTGCATGTCACCGTTGTTGAGATTCATACACTGATTCTTGATGTCTGTGTGCCTAAAACAAAGTTTTTTTTTTGTTAATTATTATTATTATATCAAATCAGAACAACTCTTAAGAAATCCTTTGGATTATATTGTAAAAGCTGATCTTCTGCTGTAGAATCACAGTGCTGCTGTAATCAATAATGTAAATCTAACTCAGAGATTGGGCTCTAAATGAGTTCAGTGATTCAGGTCAAATAATGATTATGTGAAAACATAACCAACACCACCTGATCATCATTTCTCTTTGCTTGTCTGGCTGTTATAACTCAGTTACAACAGCCCAAACAAAATCTAATATTAAAAAGTAAAGGGTCAAGAGCTCAACTAAAGCAAACACTGATCTCCATGATGGTGACTTAAAAAATTGTGATTTTCTCCTTTGGTGGTTCTGCTTGTTATCATCAGGTGTCTTCAATAATGGTCAACATCACTCAGTTAATCACTTAATTATCTCATTAACCTTAACACTGCTTAGTGGGTGGAATAAAAATATGGCAGGACTTTTACTTTCTGACCCCTGGAATGTCCACCTCTGGTTGCAACTGATGTCACTGCCATTACACGATAGGCTGAGAGGTGCCGCATGTGATTAAGTTAGCCGTTACGCTTTCTCCAATGGTAAGAGATACAGACCCTCTTATCTCAATCTCTAGCAACTTCTTGGAAAACCTTATCTAGATTGTTATTTTGCCCACTGATCTCTATTCATATTTATATAGATCAATGAATTTGCCATTATGATGTCATCTAGTGACATTACATTTTTATTAATTTCAATGGTGATCAGGTGTGTTATTCCTATTATGACCTGTAGATGGCAACAGTGTATAATATACAAGAAACCGGTACCTAAAGGGGTAAAGGCATCTTTGGCTACAATGGAAAGCTAAAAGCACATGATAGCGTTGATGATTTAAGAAATAAAAAAGGGCTACACACCAGTTAATACAGTTCACTTTCAGTGTGTTTGAGACAACACCACAACCACAGAAATTGTGCTTACAGTTTCTGAGTGTTGTTTTTATATTTTATTTTTGGAAATAAAAATTGTGTAAGCTACATAAACTGTTTGTGTAGTCCCTTTTGTACATTCTGACCTTAGACCATGGATGTTTTTTGTTTTATTAGGTAACATCCTCAATCATTAGCATTGTTAACACAGTATCTAAACAAAAACTCCAGTGTTAAATTAACTCTTCTGGGAGTATATGTGAGACCATACTCAAGAGTGTTAAAGTGTGAAAATAAGAGTGTTACATAATTAAGTACATCATTTTACTGTATTACGTCCACTGTTTTACTGTATTACATCTTGTAAGCTCAAACAATCTTTTAAAAGTGCATATACCTCAATTGCATAAAAACCCATATGTGTACATTAACATTAAAATACATAAGTATACCAGACTACATACAAAAATACAGTTACATATACAAAAATTATACAGAATAATACATTTTTTTCAAATCATTAAAAATATAAATGCAACATTATCCAAAAACAGAAAAAGAAGAAAAAAAAAATTGTAACATTACATCCCCTATATTAACTGTTATATTGCTTTGCTTATATTGTTATACTTCATTTATTTGTAAGTTAAATTGCACTGATCATAATAAAGGACAATAAAAAGGAAAACTGTTCTCACATTTGTTACAACCTGACCCTAAAGCAGGATCATAATACCCTGTATTAATAAGCAATTATATAATTAATAATAATAAATGTATCAATGCATTTTAAACTTAAATGCAACGATATCTGAATGAAACCACACACACAGAGGAAACTCAAATGCCACTTACAGATGTCAGAGATCTGAGACAGATTCATCTCACATATCTCACCCAATCATCGTGCTGCATCCTGTCATCTGTTTGAACAATAACAACATACTTTAATTAAATTCATGATTTCTTTGGTGAATTAGAAGGAAATACATATTTTTGTTTTCTTTTAAACATATTTTTCCACAATAAATCTTATATCTTGTTAAATCTCCTGTTTATAATATTTACCATTCTGACTCATGCAACAGGAACAAACAGTCATCACCAGAACAGCAGTAACAAAAGCAGCGGGTATCAGACTTGGAGCTGGAATTTTTAAAGACAGACAGTCATTATTACTGGAGAGCAACTGATTTTACTGATATCTTTGATACTTTTGACTTTGGTCATCAGTTGAAAGAGACTCTTTGATGGCACTATCTGGGATAGTTCACCCAAAAATAAAAATTATCACATGATTTCCTCACGCTCAAACCATCCTAGGTGTATATGACTATTTTCTTACAGAAAAACACAGAGTTATATTAAAAAATAGCCTGACTCTTCCAAGCTTTATCCCAGCTAACAATTTTTTGTTCTAAGAACGTTTTCCAAATGTTCAGTTTTGGTTATGGGAACGTTAAAAAGTCCAGTTTTCTTGATGTTAGTGGATTTTTTTTTTTTTTTTTTTAGGTTAGTATGATGTTCCTGAAACATTATTTTAACTTAAGACAGCTATCAATATCACATGGTCAGTAGCACAATATTCAAATAATAACAGAATAGACTTCAGTGATCAGTGATTCATGTGATCAGTGAATCAGTCCACTTCATGATGACATTAATTAACAGCCAACATCATCTGATGTAATTCTGTCATGACTTCTTCTAACGCAGTAAACATGTTTTCTGAACACACTTATAAAACAGCCAGAAAAAAACAAAACAACTAGAGTCAAGAGCCCAACTTCAGGAAACACTGATCACCACAATGGTGACTTCAAATCTTTGTTCCTCTTTCCTTGTGATGTTCAATCGTCACTTGATTATCTAATAAACTCCAGCACTGATTAGTGTTATTTTAACTCTGTAGTGTGACACACATGAACACTGAGCGCTGTTAATGAAACACAGGGGATTCGAAGAATGTTGTTCAAAAAATGTTTTCTGCCAACATTATGAGAACATTTAAAAAAACTTCTACAATGTATAAATAACGTTTTTGTGCTAACCTTTTGAGGACATTATTAAAGACCAGATAACATTAAACAAATGTTCTATTAACGTTACTGGAACATTTGTTCATAACTTTGAAAGAACCTTGACAGAACGTTAGCCAAAGTTATGAGAACGTTCCCTGTTAGCTGGGATAATGGTAATGAACGGGATTTTAAAGTGCATCCATCCATCATAAATGTAACAACAGAGTGAGCTTGAGAGTTGTCAACAAAATTAAACAAAATATAATAAAATGCAAATCATCATTACAAAAAATTCCATCATCACACAATCAGTGCGTCATTTCAGCAGAATATGGTGACAACTGGCAACAAAACCAACCAAATGTAAGCATGACAGCGCTCAGACCAAAGCACATTAGCGACAGACACTTCTGCATCATAGACAGTGTCATTCTGGAATCCACCACCACAAACAAGCAATGTTGATGATAAATATCATTAGACTGGCACAGCAGCCGATCAAATGTATGTAACAGACCGTATTAAACTTATTTGGGAAAAATGCAACTATTATGCAGTAGCGTGTTTACTCACCACGCAAAGCATGCAATTGCATGAAGCAGTGCTAAAGTTAATGAGATCATTAAGTGACTGAGTGATGCACATAATCATTATATGACCTGAGTAACTCTGAGTTAGATTTACATTATTGATTGGTAATGATGGAACTTGCGACCATAGTTCGCTTTGGGAAACGCACCCCTGTTTATCAGAATATGTTGTTTGTCACTGTTGTTGAGATTCATTCGCTGATTCTTGATGTCTGTGTGTGCCTAAAAAAAAGATCTTCTGCTGTAGAATCACAGTGCTGCTGTAATCAATAATGTAAATCTAACTCAGAGATTAGGCTCTAAATGAGTTCAATGATTCATGTCAAATGATGATTATGTGAAAACATAACCAACACCACCTGATCATCTTTTCTTTTTGCTTGTCTGGCTGTTACAACTCAGTTACAACAGCCCAAACAAAATCTAATATTAAAAAGTCAAGGGACAAGAGCCCAACTAAAAAATGTGATTTTCTCCTTTTGTGATTCTGCTTGTTGACATCAGGTATCTTCAATAATGGTCAATCATTACTCAATTAATCACTTAATTATCTCATTAAATTTAACACTGCTTCAGTGTTCATTTAACACTTTTCAGTGTTTATTTAAAGTGCCCCTATTATGGATTTTTGAAAATTACCTTTCATGTAGTGTGTAACATAGCTCTTAGTGAATGAAAACATCCTGCAAAGTTTTAAATCTGAAAGTGTATCATATATAAAGTTATTGTCTCTTAAAAGTAAGAGTCAACTCTGAGTCAATTAAACGAGTCGTTTGTAAAACAAATCCCAAGCTGTTTCGTTGTGACTTCACAACGAAACATTAGCATATTGCCCGAAAAGAAATTAAAGTTTTTGATGAAAACAATCCAGGATTATTCTCCTTATAGTGGACTTCAGTGGCCTCTAAACGGTTGAAGGTCAAAATGACAGTTTTAGTGCAGCTTCAAAGGGCTTTAAACGATACCAGACGAGGAATAAGGATCTTATCTAGCGAAACGATTGGTCATTTTCTAAAAAAATACAACTGTATATGCTTTATAAACACAAATGATCGCATTGCATGTGCTTCCGCTTTCCGTATTCTTCAAAAAGCTTACGCTGCATGTCCTACACCTTCCTTATTCAACTTACGGAACGAACGCGGCGCCAGTTCTGTTTTTTCCGTAAGTAGAATAGGGAAGGCGTAGGACATACAGCGTAAGCTTTTTGAAGAATATGGAAAGCGGAAGCACGTGCAAGGCGATCATTTGTCCACTATAAGGAGAATAATCCTGGAATGTTTTCATCAAAAAAAGTGGACTAATCCTTTAAACTACACCAGAGCACGTACACACCTCACGCACCGGATGCCGTGCGTGCGCTCAAGGCAGTTGGACATAGTGGTGTATTAGAGGTAAAAAATGATATAAATACTGTTCGGTTTCTCGCACAAACCGATCGTTTCGTGTCTTAGGACATCAGTGTGTCGTCACGAGCCGCAGGGCTTAATTTGGATTTGTCTGTGCATGTTTTTTTGACTCTTACAGATGGAGTTCCCATTGACATGCATTATACGACTGACAGACCGCAACGGTTGGAGTTAAAAATCATCATTTGTGTTCTACTGAAGAAACAAAGTCACCTACATCTTGGATGCCCTGGGGGTAAGCAGATAAACATCAAATTTTCATTTTTGGGTGAACTATCCCTTTAAGATTCTAGTCCGTGATAACTAGTTGAAGTATTCTCTCTGTAAACAGTAAACACCCATTGTAATGTCAAACAATGATATAGCCATTTTTTACTTTGTTAATAGTTACGACGAAAAAGTCTGTGTACACATCTGACCTAAATGTTTATCTTACGTTAGAGGTTTTCAGCTTCGCTTGGCATTCTGATACAGTTCCCGCAGGTGCACCTACATAAAGTACAACAGTGACGCTGCTATCACATCTTATAAATAACACAAACTATGGTGACACTTATATATATATATATATATATATATATATAGAAACGTCGTACTCCAGTCGTGATTGCGAATCAGTTTCTGGTTGATCGACTATGATACGGTAAAATCTATGCCATCTTTTCTGTCCATACATTGTATACAATGTCTTGCGAATTGATAGCTGTCATTCACTTATGGCAATGGCGCATAATAGGTGCATGCAGTAGACCAATCACAAAGGATTGGGCTATCTGACCAATCAGAGCAGTGTAGGCTCACGGAAAAGAGGGGTTTAGAGAGACTGATTATTTGAACTGCTTCTAACGAATCGTTTACAAAACATAGAAAACTCAGGTGAAAATAAATGTATATTATGAGAAAACGAAAGTGTTTTTTGACCTTGCATGGATGTAAACCTGTTGTAGGAGACTCCCAAAACAATATTAGGAACCTTAAAAAAGGCATATGGGCACTTTAACACTCTTTAGTGTGGTCTCACATATACTCCCAGGAGAGTTAATTTAACACTGGAGTTTTTGCTGTGTGCCAAGAAAGCCCGCCCACACACTCTTCTGATTGGCTGTGGTTTTTGATTGATTTTGTCGCATCTTGTGGTCGCGTCACGTTTGGTGTAGACAGACAAACTGCTTGTTGATAGAATCTTATCGCATCGCATTTAGTTAGGACATGGTGTTACGTGACATGACGTAGGAGTAGGTGAGAGTAGACGTTTCTCGTGGTTCAAGCAAATAGGGCGGGGCAACAAACTCAAGCTCCTCTTCTCTTGTACCGAAATCCTCCAACATTTCTCTTTAAAAATTATCATAGTAGACTTCTAATTTGTGACTGGTGGTTTGTATTGCTCTATCCTCTGAGCATCCATGTTCGTCAATACGTTGTACGTCATGAAAGAAGTTACACTTCTGTTGTAAGTTGACTATGTACAGATGTTTGATAGAAGCTGATTATAGTAAAGTTTTAAACATGGATGTTTTTCTTACAAAAACCCATCACTTCACTTCAGAAGGCCTTTATTAACCCCCTGGAGCCATGTAGATTACTTTTATGACGGATGGATGTATGCACTCTTTTGGACTTCAAAATCTGGCCCTCCATTCACTACCATTATAAAGCTTGGAAAAGCCAGGATTTTTATATATAACTCCCACTGTGTTAATCTGAAAGGAGATAGTCATATGTACTTAGGATGGATTGAGGGTGAGTAAATAATGGGATAATTGTCATTTTTGGGTGAACTATCACTTTAATAACATTGGTAAACATCATGTGATTGTGAGAGTGACATACAAATATGTGACACTTTGACATGCATGAGAAGGTGGTATGATATTCACTTCACAGTTTTACAAATAAAATAAAAACATTTATTTGGTCAATTTAACAACTATTTTCTAAAACTGCTCAAGAGGGAAGTGCCCTGAATGATTAAATGACACTCACCAGTGACAGTAACAGTGACGCTCCTCATGATGGTGAAATTGCTCTTGATGATCTTTAGGTTATAAAGTCCAGAGTCTGTGGTACTGACGTTTGTGATGGTCAGAGACCTTGTAAACCAATAATCCAGCTTCAGTCTGTCTTTGAATCTCTCATTACTATCTTTACACTGAACATCTGCACAGATCTTACTGAGATCTCCAGTGACTAGAGCAATGAGAGTGTCATTAAAATACCAAGTTACCATATCATTTGGTGTCATTTTTCCAGCTTCTAAAGTGACAGATTCTCTCTCTGTGATCTTCATTTCTTTTCTAGCAGAAATACCTGAAACAAAAACCAACAGATGCTGGAAATAGGCATTTTTGACCCACATGGTACACACTTTACAATTGCACAACATACAGTTTAATGCATTACTAAATGAGAACATAAACTACCATATTAGAATATTACTTTTTAAATAATACAAAATAGCTTTGTGTGATCACAAAATGATGTAAACTGTAAATGTACTACAAGAATGTACTACACAGCAAAAATTAACTCTGCTGAGAGTTTATTTGACTCCACACTCAAGAGTGTTAAGTTAACCCTGAAGCATGTGTTAAAGTTAATGAGATAATTACGTGATTAATTGAGTGATGATTGACCATGATTGAAGACACCTGATGTTAAAAAGCAGAATCACTTTGGGAAAAAAGCCCAATTATGGTGGTCAGTGTTTGCTTTAGTTTTTAACATTTTTAACATTAGATTTTGTTTGGGCTGTTGTAACTGAGTTGTAACTGCCGGACGAACAAAGAGAAAAGATGATCAGGTGGTGTTGGTTATCTTTTGACAATCATTATTTGATCTGAATCGCTGAACTAATTTAGAGCCCAATCTCTGAGTTAGATTTACATTATTGATTACAGCAGCACTGTGATTCTATAGTGGAAGATCCAGCTTTTTCAATATAATCCAAAGGATTTCTTAAAAGTTGTACTGAAAAAAAACTTTCATTTAGACACACACAGACATCAAGAATCAGCCTGTGAAACAATGGTGAGAATAATAAAGCATGTTGCAGTGCATTCTGGGTGCCACCAATCAAAACTCATTCATTGACTTGTGATTTTCTCCTTTGGTGATTCTGCTTGTTAACATCAGATGTCTTCAATAATGGTCAGTCATCACTCATTTAATAACCTAATTCATTTAACACTCTTGAGTGTGGTCTCAAATAAACTGATGAGAGTTAATTTACCACTGGGGTTTTTGCTGTGTACATTACTATTATAATAAAAACTATGATGTGATCTAAACATATATAACCTGCTTTTCACTCAACTCACCCCAGACAATAACCTTGAAGATCTTTTCACTGTCGCTGCTGCTGTTAAACTGTATTTGATATTCTCCAGAGTCTGAGTTTTCGATGTTTGTGATGGTCAGAGATCCAGTCTGATGATCCAGCTTCAGTCTGTCTCTGAATCTCTCAGTACCTTCATTACACTGAACATCTGTACAACTGAGATGTCCAATGATTTCAGCAATGAGAGTGTCTTTAAAAAACCATCTAATCTCCTCTTGTTGGTCTGTTGTAACACCAGTGTTTAAAGTGAGTGAATCTCCTTTTACCAGAATCACTTCATGTATACTAACACCAGAAACACCTAAAGAAAACATGAAGTAAATTATAAGCCAAACACAATTATATAACAAGAAAGTGCTGTGAAAATATTTTTGCTTTGTTAGAAGGGAAGGGGGAAGCACCACGAGTTTCAAACTTTGTTTCACAGCAAAATCCTCAGTGTTAAATTAACACTGCTGGTGTTTATGAGTCCACACCCAGAGAGTGAAAAGGTAACACTGAATCAGTGTTGAAGTTAAATAGATAATTAAGTGATTCATTAAGTGATGATTGAGCATTAGTGATGAACACCTGTTGTTAACAAGCAGAATCAATGAATGAAATAGACACACAAGAACTACAACTGACTTCAGCCACAGCTTTAGATGAAATCAACTGAAGATAAAAGACATTAAATCTCTGAAGATCTGATTAAACAACTCCACAAACAACATTACCAGCTTCAATTTTTTGGCTGTTGTAACTGTTTTTGTTATGGCAAGAACAGGAAGAGAAAATGTGATCAGATGATGTTGGCTTGATGATAAATATATAATCATCATGTAATAGTCTCATTTACTGATCGTCTTCAGAGTCTAGTTTCTGATTACATAGGTTATGTTTTAAGAATTGCACATCATTGATATTAATCACTGCTGATAATCACTAGTGAAAATATAAGTATATATATTTTAAAAAGGACACCATCTGAATACACACAGATATCAAGAATCAGCATATGAATCTCAACAATGGTGACAAGACTCATGGCGCAAGGCGTAGACCAGGGATGTCCAAATACGGTCCTGGAGGGCCACTGTCCTGCAGAGTTTAGCTCCAACTTGCCTCAACACACCTGCCTAGAAGTTTCTAGCCTATAGTAAGACCTTGCTTAGCTGGTTCAGGTGTGTTTAATTAGGGTTGGAGCTAAACTCTGCAGAACTCTGCAGTGGCCTTCAGGAGCAGGATTGGACACCCCTGGTGTAGACGTAGGACAGAAATAAAGTCAATCTGGTTAGTAATAAGTGAAGCTGGTTAATCAGATCTTGAGAGGTTTAATGTCTTTCATCTTCAGTTGATTTCATCTAAGGCTGTGGCTGAAGTCAGTTGTAGTTCTTGTGTTCTTCTGTCCTTCAGTGATTCTGATCGTTATCATCAATAATGGTGTCTTCAATAATGCTCAATCATCACTCAATTAATCACTTAACTACCTAATTAACTTCAACACTGCTCCAGTGTTACTTTTAACACCCTGAGTGTGGACTCATATAAACACTGAGCATTAATTTAACACTGGGAAATTTGCTGTGTAGAATATCCAGCATTACAACAAATCTGTTTGGACGATTATTTATCATCTGTAGAGCTCTTAAATTGAATATTTAATTTTCCATTGTTGGGATAAGTAGAAAAGATTCTTAAGGGTTTATGCATTGTTGTGCTTTTTATGTATTGTTTATATGTCTATATGCTGCAACCAAATTGCCTTCAGGAAATGAGATAAATACAATATGTAATGTAATGCATGAAATCAAACAGCAGAAGAACATCATTTATTAACACATTTATGATCTTACACGTCACTCACAAACACCTTCTCATACAAAAATCCCCTTCCCACACAATAAAGATCATTGCTTGTTTTATCTAGACCACGGTTAAAATTATTTTATTGTTATTTTCCACCATATTAATTTACGTTTTTTTTAATTAATTTCTTTTTAATTCTACAGTATCAATGCTTTTTTTATTCACAGAATCTGGTTTATCAGCTCTTGAAAGTTTTAGACTGATTTAAAAGAACAATTCAAACTATTTTGACTGTTCCTCTTAAATGTTAATTAGCGATTCAGAATAAATGACCAGGACACAATTTTACATGCTATAATTTGTTACAGCAACCTCATCAAATAACAAATTTATACTAAACCCTTAAATATTTAAAATAGCAATAGATAAAAATGAATAAAACTGAATAAATTCAAACCGGGTCATGTTCAAACTACACTTTTGGTTTCATTATCATTCAGAAAAGACATTGTAACAAATAAATGCACTTACCAGCCACTAACACACACACTAAGAGCAAAATAAAGACCCTCATTTTACAATAGTCACAGAACGCTGAATCTGTGGAAATAAAAGCTTTTGTCCATGTAAATGCACAAGTAAAATTGTGTTCTTCTGAAACTGAAAGCGGTTTATGACTAGTTGTGTCTGTACCTGCTTGTTTCGCTGATGTATACCCAGACAAAACGCCCAGAAAGCAGGTTATGCAACATGGGTATTTAAACTTTCAGTTGCAAAAACTGATGTAACTTTCAGAGTATGCAAGTAGTGATAGCAATTTATTCTCTAATCTTAACCTGCTCCAGAGCAAGTTAAGTTCTAGTGATAGATAAATTTATCAAGTTGAACATGCTTAATATTCTACTTAAATACAACTTAACTGAGTCAGTGAAAAAAGATAAATTAAAAAAGTTAAGTTGAGATAATGAATTTTTTAAAGTGTTTGATAGATTAAATTATTACCAGTTTTCTCTTAATATACATTTCTAAATCTTTCCAAAGTCTTGAGTAGATACAGTGATGAAAAAAATAATAAAAAAATAAATAAAAAAGATAAAACAGTGATAAAACAGATGCAAAATCTTCCAAAATTCACAGATATAACTGACAGAAATGTTGACTTTAAACCTCTCCAAAACATGCTTAACTGGATAAATTCTATGATATCTTTTCTGTTTTCTTTTTTCTTTTTTTATTGGAAATATAAACAAGTATAACTTCAACATTATCTCTTCTGTTTTCTCTGGTTAACCTCTTGTCGATCTGACGTCATTAATCAGAAGAACATAGCAGTTGCAGCAGCCACACCCATCAGCGCAGTGATGACCAATCGGAGCACAGAATCACAACAGTGGGCGTGGCCTTCTGAAGGAACAACTGAACAATAAAACAGAACTGAGATTTTCAAGAAGCTGACTTTATCTGTCATGAACTCAAAAAATCTCTTTTTTTGCTCCACAGAATAAAAAAAAATGTCAAAATTGCTTAGAAAGGCATGAGTAAATGATGACAGAAGCTCATTTATCTTAAGTTACCAATCAACAGATTAATTCAGTGAATAAATGCAACTAATATCAGCACTGTCGTACCTGCACATGTGTGACAGAGTTGAGTGATGTTGAAATGTCTTGTCTGGTTGCTGATTGGATTGCTCAACACACAGCTGTAGGTGTTTTTCTTCTGATATTCCAACTCCAGAGATAGAGAGAGACTGATGCTGAGATCAGACACACTGATGCTGGACAATAAACTGTTTCCTTTGTACCAGGCGAGAGTCACATGACTCACATTCACAGCTGAACACAACAATGAACAATTTGATGATGATGAAAAACATTGTGCAGAGTTACTGCTGATGACAGGAACAGGCAGATGAGCTGAAATAAAGAGAATTAAAAATATGTATTTCATCGGCTGCTTTGTATTTATTATAGTGTATCTCAATAATTGTGACACTTCTTTAAATCCTAAAAACTCCTGAATTTGTCTAAAACTTACAAAAATGCTAAAATGACTAAAACTGGATTTTTACATCTCCTAAAGTAGATGTGAGCATATGTACACTTAAATTACACATATTTCAGCTTAAAAACTTAAGTTCAGTTGCTGCCTTAAAACTTTAAATATAATCAAATTGGCTTTACAAGTGTTTCCAACATAATATTAAAATTAATTAAAATCTTTTCAGATTTTCAAAGCTTCGAATTGCTTCACAAAATGATTTGTTTCGAATTTGTTTTGAAGCACTCGAAACACCTGACCCCTACTCTTCAGCATAAAAAACATTTTACAGACCCATTGCAAATGTTCTATCAAATGCAATTAACATCTAATATTAAGTGTCTGTATAATGTGTTTTTTTTATTATTTTTCAGGGCTTCGCATTACTTTGGCAGTAATTAAAGGCATTCTGGTAAAATATGGACAAACCCATCAGTTGGGTTAAATGTTTTAATGAAAAATTTAACCTATTGCTTGGGTTTGCCCATATTTCACCAAAGTTTGGGTTGAAACAATCCAACATTTTTAGAGTGTAAATCACTGTGAATAAGAACTACTCTATATTGTTTTTAAGCTAATTTTTTAATGAAAAGAATGGCTGATTAAATGAAATAGTCTGTGCTTGAAAAGATAGCATAGCTGTATGTCTTTTTCCTTCCATGTTGAAGTAAGCCCGCGCTTTCTACTAAGGGGTAGTTTCCACCCAGCAGGCACAGGATGGAGACTCCATCGTCAGTCAGACATTGGACTTTGGTTGAAAATGAAAATTTCAAATGATGTCATGCTCCAACGTTGGGCTGACGTCGAATTTTGGTTGGAATAAACACCAAAAACATACAGGGTACCAAACATTTACCATTAATGGAAATAGCGGTTGAAGACCGTTACAACTTTCTTTAGCCTTACATGATATCAACTGAAGATAAAAAAAGACATTAAATCTCTCTCGATCTGATTAAACAACTCCACAAACAACATTACCAGCTTCACTTATTTCTTTCACATCTATAGAAGTTCTTATTTAAAATTAACAGAGGTTTTGATGTTAATGTTTGGTTGAAAATGTTTTGTGTATAGTCACCATCACTGTGATCAGTGTTTGCTTTAGTTAGGCAGTTTGACTTTACATTTTAACATTATTTTTTCTCTGGCTGCTGTAAATGCACTTATAGTAAGAACAGCAAGAGAAATTGTGTTCAGATGATGTCTGCTTGATGATAATAGAGGCATAATCATACAAAATGATAACACATGAAAAGAATAGACTCTGGATGACATCAGTGAATTAGACCACTAAATAAGGATTTTTTGTTTTTTTTGTTTTTTTACACTGTTTATTCCAATCAAAATTCAATGTCTGTCAAACATTGGAGCTTGATGTCAAACAAACGGGTTTAGACGTCAACCCGATTATCATTTTCAAGATCTGGCGTCTG
Organism: Mylopharyngodon piceus; assembly: GCA_039654765.1. NCBI lineage: Eukaryota > Metazoa > Chordata > Actinopteri > Cypriniformes > Xenocyprididae > Mylopharyngodon > Mylopharyngodon piceus. The sequence continues at coordinate 45,236,239 of CM077438.1, forward strand.
GATTAGTTGGAGTCCAACATCTTCCTGACGTCACTGTGCCAGTTGAGCAAGTATTTGTAAGAGTGACAGAGGCCCATCTAGTGCTTTTGAACTGAAGGCCAAAGCATCATAGTTATGCCACTGCTAAGAAGCTGATTTAGTAATAAATAGTAGACAGAACAAGCAAACCTGTAATTAGTGACTCACCATAGACAGTAACAGTGAATTTATATTTGTCTTTCTTGCCCTTGGTCATTTCATAGAGTCCAGAGTCTTTGGTTCTGGTGTTCATGATGGTCAGAGATCCAGTATGATTGTCCAGCTTCAGCCTGTTTCTGAATCTCCTATCAGGAACATCATCATATGTGGAGAAGATTCCAGCATCTTTATTGATTTCAGCTATACAACTCTCTGGATGTTCAAATGTCCATGATATCAGATCATTTTCCTGTCGCTGAGTCTGCAGAGTGACATTATCTCCCTCCGTCACTGATACTGACACCGTTTTCACTGCATCTGAATTACCAAACACTGCAGAAAAGAGAGTGTTTATCATCAGTAGCACATTTAAGCAGGTACATTTAAATAACTATATATGCTTTGGCTTTATAATTCAGAAACCCTTGTTGTATGAAAAACTGAGGGCCATTTAGTGAAGTGGAGCCAGAAACGTATTGCTCATGCTCTTGCTTTGTCTTACACGTTTAAATAAGATTCAGGGTCTTCCCAGTTTGAAATTTTGAAGGGATGTAAACTTTATTTATATTGCAGATACTTTGTACCATCAGATGGAAACAGCTGAGTGATGTTTCGAACATTAAGACTTCCAATTTCATCATTCAATATGCCAATAAGATAATAGAAAACTAATGCACTGAATGTGGGATCAAACACAAACTATACAAATGTATAATTCTGGTAATTGAAACTATAGAAATGCTTAGAACTTACCAACCACATGCCAAAAGCACAAAGAGCAAAAAACAAGTGAGCAAAACATTTTCTTCAGCAGTTCAGAAAAGGAGAAATGTTTAGAAGTCCTGTAGAGAGTACTGAGGTGAAAACTGCTTCACTCTGTGTCAGTATCTGTCAGTTGGGGTTTGTACTTCAGTTATATCCTTTTTTTTCTTGCCTCATGCACTTCAGCATGTCATCACATTAATGATACTGCATCTCTCACTCTTGTTTGCACTAGAATAATTTTGTAGTAATCTAGTCTAGAAACAAATACTATGGCCTATATGTTTCCAAACAAAAACAAGACAAAGACAAACGGAGAAAGTTCTTATGTTGAAATCTTCATCGTCATCTTGAGTGTCAGTAAAAGACTAAATCTCTGAAAGAAAGTCTGATTATTTCTAAACAAAAACAGCATGGAAGGACACCACAGAAGCCATATATGTTTTACTGACATGTGAAGCACGGAAGTGAATCAATTGATCTGAAGAAAACACACCATCTGAAGTTGCCCATATTAGCCCATATAAGAATATTTCTAAACTGAAACTTTCCAAACTGAGTTTTTCAAAGAGAAATGATGTAAGATTTCTGTTGCATGATTTGTAACTGTTATTTCTTTAGCATTTTTAAGACTACTTCTTTTTGTTTCCTTATTTTCAGTATAAGCTGTTTGTAACTATCGTTAACTATCGTATCGTTAATGAACACATTTGAAGATGATGACGAAGAGCATTGTGAAGAGATACTGCTGATGACAGGAACAGGCAGAAATAGATCAACAGACATTGTAAGATTATATGTGGGCCAGTAATTCAATTTTTGGATCTTTGTGATCATTTCATTAATGGATTAAGTTGCATGACAAGTAAATGGGGAAATGAGAGCTTGTGATTAAACATCAAAATACATTAAGTGGGGTTTTGGATATGCAATATATGCATAAACCAGTAATATGCCCCCACACCGAATGTGAAAATATTCTTTATTAGTAATAATAATAGCAAATGCAAATCCATCTTGTATGAAGAAGTATCAAAAGCCATACATTTTTTTTTTTTTTTTATAACTTACATCTTATAACCAACATGTCACCAAAAACACAAGCAGAACAAAAGAACATTGACCATTTTCTTTGTCATTTTAAAAGCTGCTCTAATATTAAAATACTGAAATTTCTGTGAAATATCAACAAGTTATTGTGGTCAGGTTTTATGGATCAACTTAACTCCCCAAAATAAATCATCATAAAAGTAATCCCCACGGCTCCAGGGGGTTAAAGTGAAGAAGGTTTTTGTAATCAAAAATATCCATATTTGAAAATGTATAAACTATAAAAACTATACAGCAAAATCCCCAGTGCCGAAGTTAATGAGATAATTAAGTGATTAATTAAGTGATGATTGACAATTAGTGGTGACACCTAAACTTCTGTTAATGTTCAATAAGAACTTTTGTAGAAATAAAGTCATACTGCTTAATAATAAGTGCAATAAGTGGAAGTCAGTTGTAGTTGCTGTGTTTCTATTTTCTCTTCTTGTTTCTCTTTCCTTCAATGATTCTGCTTATTAACATCAGGTGTCTCTACTAATTGTAAATCATCACTCAATCATCGCTTAATTATCTCATTAACTTTAACACTGCTTCAGTGTTACTTTTAACACCCTGTAGTGTGGACTCATATGTACACTGAGGGGTGTTAATTTAACACTGGGGATTTTGCTGTGATACAGCCATACACAACTATTAAAGTTTTAAATATGTATATACTTTTCTTACAAAAACCCATCACTTTGCTTCAAAAGGCCTTCATTTTTTGGGCTTCAAAATCTCAAGCCTCATTCACTACCATTATAAAGCTTGGAAGAGCCAGGATATTTTTTAATATAACTCCGATTGTGTTTGGCTGATAGAAGAAAGTCTTTTTTTGTAAGTAAAGTATATACATATTTAAAACGTGGAAAAAGCCACTCTGCCCATTTTTGTGAATATTTTCATGAAAGTAATTTCCTTGTTAGAGGTCAAATATTGTCAAATATATATAAATATTGGCCAAACTGTACTGCAGATCTTTGTATGTTCATATGATATTAAAAACTGTTCTGTTCGCTGATGACAGCTGGAGTCTGGGAGTATGTTTGTCAATTGTAATTTTAAAAGCTTTTTTATTTCATGTATTTATTTAATGCAATTATTTTGTTGGAGCTAATCTTGAAAAAAGTGAATTCCAGGTTAGAACACTAGATGACGCTCTAGTAATATAGTATACACACTCATCCCTATAGTGGTCAAATGCAGTTAGGCATATTTCATTTCTGAGGTATAACAAAAAAGAAATATCTTCAGAAAAACTCTTACACTCTTTGAAGATAAGATAGCAGTTTTATTTAAATTGCATATGTCATTCTTTTTTTGGAAGTAATATAGGGGATGCACAAAAAAGATAGTATATTGATTTCTGATTTTATAGCATATAAAATATATGACATGATTTATCACTGCTTTTTTCTTTAAAACGTGATTATAGTACAGTCATGCTTTATTCTGTGGGAAAATCACTCATCCTTATAGTAAATGCTGTTATGATTTCATTTTTGAGAGTGTTTACAGCTGCTTTCTTTGGGTTGAAGCACATGTAGGAGAGCAATGATTAGTAGATTTTTTTTAATATGCTGTGATAAAGAACAGTCTAAGTTATCTGCTATGCTGGCAGATAGGGATAGAAATAGAGAGGTTTATGCATTACAGAAACACAGTAAATTCCCTGGTGTTATGGGAACCACCATCAGGGTGTTAAAGTAACACCAAAGCAGTGTTAGAGTTAATTAGATGCTAATTATAAAGGAGTAGGCAAAGTCATTTACTAAGGTACATGCATAAATCATACAGTTGCATGGTTAAGCCTGAGAGGAATACAAACCAAAACCAACTGAATGAAAACAGGTAGACCATAAAACTCAAAAGTCAAACCTGAAGTGCATTAACATATTCCCAATGCAACTTTCCAAGACAAAATCATCTTAAAGGGTTAGTTCACTCAAAAATGAAAATAATGTCATTAATTACTAACCCTCATGTCACTGAACACCCGTAAGACCTTCGTTCATCTTCGGAACACAAATGAAGATATTTTTGATGAAATCCGACGGCTCAGTGAGGCCTGCATCGCCAGCAACACTTTCAATGCCCAGAAAGCTACTAAAGACATATTTAAAACAGTTCATGTGACCACAGTGGTTCAACCTTAATGTTATGAAGTGACGAGAATACTTTTTGTACACCAAAAAAAATAAAAAAATGGGGGGCGTGACTTTGGCAGTTTGATACATACTCCGAACCACTGATTCGAAACAAAAGATTCGTAAAGCTTCGAAGCCTTATGAAGCAGTGTTTTGAAATCGCCCATAATAATATAATATCTTAATTTGTGTTCTGAAGATGAACGGAGGTCTTACATACAAACACTAGATTGCCAAACGTATTGGGACACCCCTCCAAATCATTGAATTCAGGTGTTCCAATCACTTCCATGGCCACAGGTGTATAAAATCAAGCACCTAGGCATGCAGACTGCTTCTACAAACATTTGTGAAAGAACGGCTCAGTGAATTCAAGCGTGGTACCGTGATAGGTTGCCACCTGTGCAATAAGTCCATTCGTGAAATTTCCTCACTACTAAATATTCCACGGTCAACTGTTAGTGGTATCAGAACAAAGTGGAAGCAATTGGGAACAACAGCAACTCAGCCACGAAGTGGTAGGCCACGTAAAATCACAGAGCGGGGTCAGCGCATGCTGAGGTGCACAGTGCGCAGAAGTCACCAACTTTCTGCAGAGTCAACAGCTACAGACCTCCAAACTTCCTGTGGCCTTCAGATTAGCTCAAGAACAGTGTGTAGAGAGCTTCATGGAATGGGTTTCCATGGCCGAGCAGCTCCATCCAAGCCTTACATCACCAAACGCAATGCAAAGCGTCGGATGCAGTGGTGTAAAGGACGCCGCCACTGGACTCTAGAGCAGTGGAGACGTGTTCTCTGGAGTGACCAATCACGCTTATCTGTCTGGCAATCCGGTGGATGAGTCTGGGTTTGGCGGTTGCCAGGAGAACGGTACTTGCCTGACTGCATTGTGCCAAGTGTAAAGTTTGGTGGAGGGGGGATTATGGTGTGGGGTTGTTTTTCAGGGGTTGGGCTTGGCCCCTTAGTTCCAATGAAAGGAACTCTTGATGCTTCAGCATACCAAGACATTTTGGACTATTTCATGTTCACCACAACCCGATAGAGCACCTTTGGGATGAATTAGAGTGGAGACTGCGAGCCAGGCCTTCTCGCCAACATCACTGCCCGACCTCATTCTAGAAGAATGGTCAAAAATTCCCATAAACACACTCCTAAACCTTGTGGAAAGCCTTCCCAGAAGAGTCGAAGCTGTAATAGCTGCAAAGGGTGGGCCAACTCCATATTAAACCCTACGGATTAAGAATGGGATGTCATTAAAGTTCATGTGCATGTAAAAGCAGACGTCCCAAAACTTTTGGCAATATAGTGTAAGTAAACCAGACTACATAAATACAATTACATATACAAAAATGATACAGAATTTTACAACCTGACCCTAAAGCAGGATCATAATACCATGTAATGATAAACAATTATATAATAATAATAATAATAAATGTATCAATGCATTTTAAACTTAAATCTAATGATATCTGAATGAAACCACACACACAGGAAACTCAAATGCCACTTACAGATGTCAGAGGTCTGAAACAGATTCATCTCACCCAATTATTATGCTGCGTCCTGACATCTGTTTGAACAACAACAACATACTCAATTAAACACATGATATCTTTTGGTGAATACATATTTTTGTTTTCTATTAAACATAATTTTCCACAGTAAATCTTATATTTACATCTTATTAAATCTCCTGTTTATAATATTTACCATTCTGACTCATGCAACAGGAACAAACAGCCACCACCAGAACAGCAGTAACGAAAGCAGCGGGTATCAGACTTGGAGCTGGAATTTTTAAAGACAGACAGTCATTATTACTGGAGAGCAACTGATTTTACTGATATCTTTGATACTTTTGACTTTGGTCATCAGTTGAAAGAGACTCTTTGATGGCACTATCTGGGATAGTTCACGCAAAAATAAAAATTATCCCATGATTTCTTTACCCTTAAGCCATCCTAGTAGCCATCCTACAGTCTGAGTTATATTAAAAAATATCCTGGCTCTTCCAAGCTTTATCCCAGCTAACAATTTTTTGTTCAAAGAACGTTTTCCAAATGTTCAGTTTTGGTTATGGGAACATTAAGATGTCCAGTTTCCTGGTGTTAGTGAAACTTTTTTCTTTTTTTATTATTATTATGATGTTCCTGAAACATTATTTCAACTTAATTTTTATTTACAACTCAACATTATTAGAACGTTGATTTGTAACATTCCAAGAACATAAAAATGTCCAGTTTCTTAATGTTAATAGAACATTGTTTAAAGATTAGTATGACATTCCTTAAACATTCAAACACCTGCTGCTAACAAGCAGAATCACTGAAGGAAAGAGAAACAACAAGAACACAAACTAGAACTGACTTCAGCCACAGCCTTAGATGAAATCAACTGAAGATAAAAGAAAACATTAAATCTCTGAAGATCTGATTAAACAACTCCACAAACAGCATTACCAGCTTCACTTATTACTAACCAGACTGACTTTATTTCTGTTAGACGTCTACAGAATTTCTTATTTAGAATTAACAGAGGTTTAGATGTTGATGTTTTAAGGAAAATGTTTTGGATTTTGCTTTCAGCAATTGCAGTACTGTTTTTAATGAACATTTGTGCAATGCTAAGGAAAGATAGAGAAAGAGAAAGATGAAAAGCAGGTCAACATGTGTGCTTTAATAGCAGTCAAATAAGTGCTTTTGTTAGTTTTTCTGTAGTTTCATGACCTGGTGTTAATAGATATGATGTTAAAGCATTAATGAATAAAAAAGGTACTAAATTCAGCAGTTGTGACACAAGAATGTGAAGATCATTGTGAGATTTTCTTAAATCATTACTTCCTGCCAACATTATGAGAACATTAAAAAAGAAAAACATTCTAACAATGTATAAATAGCGTTTTTGTGCTAACCTTTTGAGAAAATTATTAAAGGCCAGATAACATTAACCAAATGTTTTATTAACGTTACTGGAACATTTGTTCATAACTTTGAAAGAACCTTGACAGAACGTTAGCCAAAGTTACGAGAACGTTCCCTGTTAGCTGGGATAATGGGAGTGAATGGGACCCTAGATTTTGAAGCCCCAAAAAGTGCATCCATAAATCACAAAATTAATCCACAAGGCTCCAGAGGGTTAATAAAGGCCTTCTGAAGCGAAGCAATGGGTTTTTATAAGAAAAATATCCATATTTAAAGCTTTATAAACTATAATAACCAGCTTCCTTCAAACATCTGTACGAAGTCGACTTATGTCGGTAGTGTAACTTTTTACACCGTGTCCTAACTACATGAGACGTGACGCTGCGACACCTGATAAAAACCTTGGCCCTCTCACCCCATTCCCTCGACGTGAAATAGAAAAAAGTAAACTTAGAAAATTGAAATTGAAAATGTTTGGTCACCATTATGGTGATCAATGTGTCCTTTAGTTGGGCAGTTTGACTCTTGGCTTTTTGAGTTTGTGGTCTTTGTAACAGTGTTTACTAAAACCCATCATTTGTTGCAAAGAAACCAGAAACAAAAGCAGAGTCTTTTACTAATCTTGTTCCTGACCAAAAGTGGTTATTTGTTATTAAAATATTTTGTTCACCAATAATACTTTCTTTCCACAGATTATATTCTGATTTTTTTTAAAAATACATTATGGGAAAAGAAAATATTTTGACACACAGACATCAAGAATCAACATATGAATCTCAACAATGGTGACATCCTTCATGCTGCAATGCATGCTGGGAGCCACCATAGTATACAACTCATGACTCCCAGAATGCATTGCGGCATGAAGCATGTCCCCATTGTTGAGATTCATATACTGATTCCTGATGTCTGTGTGTCTAAAGATTTCAATTTGTTTTGCACTTTAAAAGTCAAGATTCAGAATGTCTGATCTGTAGCAAGAAAGTATTGTTGGTGAATGTAACCTATTAAAAACAAATATATACTTTTGGTCAGGAGTATGATTAACAAATGATTTTGCTTTATGAGGTTGAAGACTATATCACCAGATCATCATTGTTTCTGGTTTCTTTGCAACAAATGATGTGTTTTGGTAAACACTGTTACAAAGACCACAAACTCACACAAAAAGCCAAGAGTCAAACTGCCCAACTAAAGGAAACACTGATCACCAAAATGGTGACCAAACATTTTCAATAAAACATCAACATCTAAACCTCTGTTAATTCTCAAAAAGAACTTCTATTGAGATCTTGAGAGATTTATTGTCTTCTTTTATTTTCAGTTGATTTCAGGCTGTGTGACTTTAAGTCAGTTGTAGTTGTGTTTCATTTTCTGAGGGTGCAAACATTGATTCAATGCCATTACCATTGATTTTTTTGTTGTTTCAACATTAATTGAGGGTTCAAAAGTGATATTGATTCAATGCAGTTAACGTTGACACATTAACACTGATTTAACATTGTTAAAACGTTATTTATACATTGTTTGTATACGTTTTTTTAAAAAATGTTTTCATAATGTTGGCAAAAAACATACTTTAAACAACATGCCCTTTAAATATTAAGGATCACTAACTTTTTGGCTTAAAAAAGGCTTAAGATTGGATCAGCAAAATCCCCTGTGTTTCATTAACCACTCAGTGTTCATATGTGTCCACACTACAGAGTTAAATGTAACACTTAAGCAGTGCTGGAGTTTATTTGATAATGAAGTGATTAGTGACGACACACTGAAGGAAAGAGGAACAGAGATTTGAAGTCACCATTGTGGTGATCAGTGTTTCCTGAAGTTGGGCTCTTGACTCTTGTTTTATTGATTTTTCTGCCTGCTTTGTTAGTTTGTTCAGAAAACAAGTTTACTTAGAAGAAGTCATGACAGAATAACATCAGATGATGTTGGCTGTTAATTAATGTCATCGTGAAGTGGACTGATTCACTGATCAGAAGTCTGTTTTGTTATAAATTCATTTGAATATTGTGCTACTGACCATGTGATACTCCTGACAATCACATATACTGAAAAATTATGAAACCATGTTGTGAACCAAAAGTTATTAGCTACAGTGGCATCGTGGTTAGGATTGGAGGGTGAGTTTTGGAGGCGGAGCAATGAAGAGAAGGGTGGGTTTGTTTGGGTTGATTTCAAATATCAACAGAGTCCAACAGAGTTTTTGAAATATGGCTTACCCCACCTTTAAGTATACCAGTTTAGTATGCCAAAAGTACAGTTGCACTGGCTGTTTTTTTATGTCCCGTCACCGTCACCGTTCATGTCATAATATATTAGAAAATACAGGCATAACAAATTTACAAATTATCTCCAATAGCAAGACTACCAAAATCAAACAACACTCAGGATATAATGATATCAAGGTATAATCAAATTTGTTCTCGTTTACCCTTGTTATGGGTCAATATTAATTCACTTTTGTTATTTTCTTCCAGCAGTTCTCTGAAGCTTTCACTGCAGCAGTAGTGTTGCCTGTTGCTGAGAAAATGTGTTTAAATTATTTCTACTGTTTGGTTATTATCTCTTCATCTTCATCAGAGAAGTATATCACTCTGAAACTCTTTACATGTCACACGAATGAGTTGCTGCTCACTGCAAACGTCACATTTTGATGTGCAAGTGCTTAAGAATTTATAGCCTGAGTACATTTTAAAGCCAGTGTTGTGATACTAAGTGTTAATATTTTCTTATAGATTCCACTCCTGACTGTTCTTGTGCAAGACTGCCCATGTGTAACTTCTTTTCGTTGTTATGTGCACATCGTGGACCAGGCCTTGGACACACTTATACACTCACAAGCAAACGGGAACTCAAGACACGCACATACATTTGAACATTTAACTACTCGTTATTATATTTCTTAATATACTATATATGGTACGATTTGACCTCTGAGTACTATGATTGGATGGCCTGGACATCGTGGATGATTCTGCTTTATCTTGTGTATAAATATGACCCTTCTTCCTTAATAATCTTGAGAATGTTATGGTATTACACTGTCTCTGTGTCTGCTTCATCATTCTCCCGAGATCTCGCGGCGTTGCTGCCACACGTTACAGAGGTTCAGACGCCTGTTTCCAACTGACGACTGATATCTTCGAGATCTGCAGATAGTCTACCTGAAAATTAATCTAACACCAAGATTAAGCCTGACTGCATTCACTTGGACTCTGTGAAGGTGCATCATAATAAAGGCCACGGGTTTACTTCCCCAGACTAAAGACTGCAACCTGTGAGTATCAGTTCACACAAGCTCATTTTATATTCATGTAACATATACGATGCAGGTTTTTTTTTTTTTTTTGTAAGTGGAAAAATTTGTAAAAAGGTGGTCTATCAATGATCTTCAAAGCATTGAGTAATAAGTATAAAAAAGCAACATAATATGAGAATGATTTATTTATTTATTTATTTATTATTTTTTTTTTGATTTACCTTGCTTTTAAATGTTAAAGGGTTAGTTCACCCAAACATGAAAATAATGTCATAAAAATGCCCCATGTCGTTCTACACCCCTAAGACCTTCGTTCATCTTCGGGACACAAATTAAGATGAAATCTGAGAGGTATATGACTTGTCCACAGACAGCAATATAATCGCAACTTTCAAGGTCCAGAAAGGTACTAAAGACATCATTAAAAAAGTTGACGTGACTGCAGTGGTCCAACCTTAATGTTATGAAGCGACGAGAATACTTTTTGTGCACAAAAACAAAACAAAAATGACTTTATTCAACAATATCCTCTCTTCTGTGTCATTCTCATACGTTGTTTACGTTCAGCGCTTCCAGGTTCTACGTCAGAACGCAGACTCATTATTGGCCGGCTCCTGCGAAGGTCTTAAGGCTGGTTCACACTGTGCAATTTTGGCCACGAATTGGTCGTCTGAGACAAATTGTGCAAATCCTAAAAGATTCCTATAATCCTAGCCTAAAATCTGTAGTCTTTGATCGCTAGTTTGACATGTTCACAGACAGCTGGTTAATGACCGTTGCGATCAAATTTTACCCACGACGAAATTCTAGCAGTGTCAGAAGATTTGGCACACAGTCCTGCAGTGTGACTTCTCCTACAATGAACGTCAAATTGTCTTCGTTTTTCAAGACAAGCCGTGATCAAAATTAACGCTAGAGATGTCTTTGTTAGCCATCATTTCAGTCCTGTGTGTAATGCAGCTCACTGTCACCGAACGTGTGTGGGTTGATGATGTAAAACTCCGGACTAATTTTCATGCACGCGTCCATTTTTAACGTGTCTTGACTGTCGTACACTCTGACATAAATGACAGCTGAGATCCACAGTGTGACATGAGGATCATGTTCGTCCCACATAGCAACATTGTGTCGGCCCAGATCCGGCCCACATCTGGCACATGTGGGATGATGATCTGATGATCTGCTGCACTGAATTACGGTCCTTGTGTGTAGTTCTTGTGTTTCTGCTCGTCTCTTTTTCTGTTTTCTTCTTTCCTTCAGTGATTCTGCTTGTTAACAGCTTATTAAGGCTGAGATGACTCTATACTTAATATACACAGATTTTGTGGCTCAGATAAGGTCCAGTTTAGGTTTATTTCTTTGCTCTTGGCTGACATGTGGCATTGCTGTGGCCTGCTTGTGGCCCAGATCTGGCAAACAGAAGCGGCCCACACAAGGACCGTAACTCAGTGCAGCATGTGGGCCAGATCATCATGCCACATGTGCCAGATGTGGGCCGGATCTGGGCCAACACAATGTTGCTATGTGGGGTACAGTCTGACAAGCAACCATCGTAAAGGACTATTATAAATCGCACAGTGTGCACCCGGCTTTACGGGTGTGGAACGACATGAGGGTGAGTAATAAATGACAGAAATATCTTTTTTTTTTTTTACAAGAAGTCTTGGTGGAGATGGAAACAAAGTACAGTCAAAAGCACTTTAACACAAATACAGAAAAACAAAGACACTGGAACGGTCTATGTACAAAAACATGCACAGCTTGTTTAATGTAAAGTCACTAAGATATGTGCAAGTAAAAATAAAGGAAGGGTCTCATCGGTATTTTCTTAATTAGCCACACCTAAACTTCTTTAATAAGTCAAATGTCAGTAAAGGTGTTTTAATGTATGTATTGTTCACAGGTCATGGAGATTCATCAGCCTGCTGTGATTCTGCTGCTGCTCTTTAGTGTGTCATTCTCCACTCACGGTCAACCAGACAATATAAAGCCCCGCTATAAAAACTTCCTCAATCAGCATTTCGGTCCTAGTATGACTGAGCAGAAGTGTACCAGTGAAATCAGAAAGAGAGGTATCACTGGAAATGATGACGGCTGCAAACCTGTCAACACCTTCATACAAGCAAATTCAAATGATATTAAAGCAGTTTGTGGCAATGCAGGAACTCCACAGGGCGGGAACCTGTTTAAGAGCAACCAGCCTTTTCCGGTGATCACATGCAAATTACAAAGTGGGCAGAGACCCCCAAGATGTGAATATGGTAAAGGGAAGAAGTCCACTCGTTACATAGTGTTGGGGTGTGCAGAAGGCTGGCCTGTACATTATGAAGAAGGCATAACTGATGCAAAGAAGACAGGCTGAAACGAGCTTCACAATATTTTGCTAATCATTTGTTCACTTCTCCTTTTCCATCTTTCTTTGTTTTTTAAGTGAAAAAAAAAAAAAATCAGTGAGTCCTTTAGAGGTTTAGAGGTTAACGTGCTGTCAGTGGTTTTTAACCAGTTCTTCACATGTGCTGTAAACATGACAAACACAGTTTGAGCAAAGTCTATTAATGAAGCACAGCTGTGAACATGAACACAGTGTCAACAGATTTATACATGCACTGTAAAACACAGCATTGTTTGTTGTTTTGAAAAGCTATCTTACAATTTTTTTTTTTTTATTTCTTTTTGAAGAACATCATATAAGTTCAACTTAAGTTAAAAGAAAATGTACCCCTCTGTCTTTATGAAACTCTAATATGAACGAGAATATCGTCACTGTCTCCCATCATTTACCTTAATTGAGCATTATGTTAAAAATAATTTTATGGTATTTCTTTAAGTTAATGGTATATTCTGCACTTCTTCATGCATCTCTCTGTGTGTAATTGTGCTTATCATGTGCAAGATTCAGCTAGTCTAATTAACTTTTAATCACTCTGTTAACACTTTTTGAGCATTAAAAACTTTTTAATGGGAGTAGTGAATGAGCAAAAACAGATGAGTGAAGAAAGACAATGTTTTTTTCCACCTGTCTGTAATCCTCAATAAAAATTCTCTACTACCCTTAAACTTGTCTGCTTGATTGTTTTGCATCTCAACAACACCAGTTTGATTGTGAAAATAATGGCCCTGTTACTGTGAACATTTTTATTTTTTTCTGCAAAGTTTATCAAACATATAGGAAATATCATAAAATAAAACAAACCAATTCATTCTGACATCTCATAAAAATGAATATCAACCATGAATAAAGACTGAACTGAACCCCCAGTAGCTCCAAGGGCGCCACAGCAAAATGGCTGCCCACTGCTCCGGGTGTGTGTTTTATGGTTTGCAGTGTGTGTGTGTGAGGACAAGACTGGTAAATCAACCAAAAGATGTTTTTATTTAAATCTAGTGTTTTGCACATGTTTCTGTGATGGTAGGTTTAGGAGTAGGGGTTGGGTTAGGTGATAGAAAATATCATTGACCTGATATAAAATCAGTGGAAGTCTATGCAATGTCCTCACTAAGATAGCAATACAAACCTGTGTGTGTGTGTGTGTGTGTGTGTGTGTGTGTGTGTGTTCACTACTCACTGCTATTAATGTGTGTGCACTAACTTAATTGTAGAGGACAAATTCCTTAGCCTTCACATATCACTTTCACTTTCACTTTTCAACACGGTGTACGTTGTGGCCATCTAGTGGTCATAGTGACGAATAGCACCTACCAAACTGCTGTGTTTCTGTTTCAGCCTGGTTCTATATTTGATTTTATTGTATATAAATAATGATCATTGACAAAGTGATTAATTTGTGTCGGTAAACTGACACTATAATTAAAGAAAATTAAACATAGATGCATAATCTGTGATCTGTCTGTTTTAGCTCTAACCAGTCCTTTGACTGTTATTTCATGAGCAAAGTTAATTTGGGCTTTATAGGCTATATAAATTACGATATTGAAACACATTATAATGCATTATAATGTACTATAATGTAAGTCAAAAGGTGCTGGGATTTGCTTTTGAATCAGAAATAGTCTGAAATAGTCATGGTTTTCAGGCGAACGCTTGGATGAACGAAGCTTCGGACGTCATTGATCACGTGCTTTTTGCAAAACGAATAAAGCTCAACAAGACAAGGTCACGCTGTGTAAATATCCTAAAGTCTTTGTTTATAATTTCTACCTCTCTTTATTCTCATCTGTGGTTCAGGTGATTTCAGTTTTATATTGTGGGGTGGTAAATTCACACTGAGCATTTTATTCCTTTAGCTGTTATATTATTGTACATATCAGATCTTTTAAGATCTGTGTGTTTGTCACTGGTTGTGTAGTGGTGTTCTGGTTTTTGTTTATATTGCCCCTTGGCCTCTTCAGTGCTCTTGTTTGTGGAGTTTGTTTCTGTCCTTTCGCAATGAAGTAGATACACAAGGATCATCTTTGCCCGTAATCCAGTGTTTTTAATTATAATATGTTCATATTGGAGCCGCACTGTATTTAAAAGGCTTGTACTTTAAAACACTTGTGAAAATAATGTAATGTGTAGTAATGTGTCCTAACTTGTCCTCCTCACTGTGCATTTGAGCAGATTTCCTATCAAACTTTTCAATATGTAAATAAATTGGTATGAGACTGAATTTGGTCCATGACAGTGGTCTCATTTACTTTTATTTTTGTCGCTAAATCCTTTCCAGTGGCAAAAACTTAAGATAAAAAGCTTGACTCACTGTGATTCACCCCAGTATGAGTGAAACTGGTACATGACATTGCATTGAAATCATAATCTGATCAGATTTCCCTGATTGACATTGCTTGGTGGGGATCACGTGAATCAGATATTGAAACAGGATATATTTTTTTCTCTCTTCTGGCAAGTTTGGAATCTATAAGTAAGCTGGCAAGGTACTTAGTTTTCTCCACATCATTACTGGAATAAATGCATATATGAGGTTTGACATACAGTTTCTTTCTGACGCATGTTACATGTAGCGCATAACTATTATGGTGTGCATGCCATAGATTATTTCCATTAAAATAGGATTAAAAATTAAAAAGGAAAATGAATGTGCACACATTTGTGTGTTTAACAGGTACACTCTAAACAAAAATATAGGGGGCCGCTTTAAGTGATATATAGCACCTCAACCACCCCAAAGAACCACTGAAGAACCAAACTTTTTTTGTGTGTAGGGTAAACTATCAAAAACAAATAAGCATGCTCACTTTCAGTCAAAACTGTTTCTCAAATATTCCCCTTGGCTTCATTCCATTGCAGTCAGACACAAAGATAAAGTGAACAGAGGTAAGCAGGACATCCACCCTGAAAAATACTGTAGTTTTTAAAAGTTTTTAAAAGTGTAAATGAGAAGTACCCATAGTACCTTTTTCATGTTTCTTTTTCATGTCCACACAGTGAGATCAATAAATCATTGATAAACCAACATTTATGAACAGAATTGTTTAAAGACGGAGAATCACAATTTTTGTGTACAAACCCAATTCCAAAAAAGTTGGGACACTGTACAAATTGTGAATAAAAAAGGAATGCAATAATTTACAAATCTCATAAACTTATATTTTATTCACAATAGAATATAGATAACATATCAAATGTTGAAAGTGAGACATTTTGAAATGTCATGCCAAATATTGGCTCATTTTGGATTTCATGAGAGCTACACATTCCAAAAAAAGTTGGGACAGGTAGCATTAAGAGGCCGGAAAAGTTAAATGTACATATAAGGAACAGCTGGAGGACCAATTTGTAACTTATTAGGTCAACTGGCAACATGATTGGGTATAAAAAGAGCCTCTCAGAGTGGCAGTGTCTCTCAGAAGTCAAGATGGGCAGAGGATCACCAATTCCCCCAGTGCTGCGGCGAAAAATAGTGGAGCAATATCAGAAAGGAGTTTCTCAGAGAAAAATTGCAAAGAGTTTGAAGTTATCATCATCTACAGTGCATAATATCATCCAAAGATTCAGAGAATCTGGAACAATCTCTGTGCGTAAGGGTCAAGGCCGGAAAACCCGGCTTTGGATGCCCGTGATCTTCGGGCCCTTAGACGGCACTGCATCACATACAGGAATGCTACTGTAATGGAAATCACAACATGGGTTTAGGAATACTTCCAGAAAACATTGTCGGTGAACACAATCCACCGTGCCATTCGCCATTGCCGGCTAAAACTCTATAGGTCAAAAAAGAAGCCATATCTAAACATGATCCAGAAGCGCAGGTGTTTTCTCTGGGCCAAGGCTCATTTAAAATGGACTGTGGCAAAGTGGAAAACTGTTCTGTGGTCAGACGAATCAAAATTTGAAGTTCTTTTTGGAAAACTGGGACGCCATGTCATCCGGACTAAAGAGGACAAGGACAAGCCAAGTTGTTATCATCGCTCAGTTCAGAAGCCTGCATTTCTGATGGTATGGGGTTGCATGAGTGCGTGTGGCATGGGCAGCTTACACATCTGGAAAGGCACCATCAATGCTGAAAGGTATATCCAAGTTCTAGAACAACATATGCTCCCATCCAGACGTCATCTCTTTCAGGGAAGACCTTGCATTTTCCAACATGACAATGCCAGACCACATACTGCATCAATTACAACATCATGGCTGCGTAGAAGAAGGATCCGCGTTCTGAAATGGCCAGCCTGCAGTCCAGATCTTTCACCCATAGAAAACATCTGGCGCATCATAACGAGGAAGATGCGACAAAGAAGACCTAAGACATTTGAGCAACTAGAAGCCTGTATTAGACAAGAATGGGACAACATTCCTATTCCTAAACTTGAGCAACTTGTCTCCTCAGTCCCCAGACGTTTGCAGACTGTTATAAAAAGAAGAGGGGATGCCACACAGTGGTAAACATGGCCTTGTCCCAACTTTTTTGAGATGTGTTGATGCCATGAAATTTAAAATCAACTTATTTTTCCCTTAAAATGATACATTTTCTCAGTTTAAACATTTGATATGTCATCTATGTTGTATTCTGAATAAAATATTGAAATTTGAAACTTCCACATCATTGCATTCCTTTTTTATTCACAATTTGTACAGTGTCCCAACTTTTTTGGAATCGGGTTTGTATTTAGAGCGAGTGGTTCTCAAACGGTACATCACACCACTGTGTAAAAAAACATTTGAAATGTGCTTTTTATTTTACCATGTTCTACATCTCATTTCTGATCTACATTTTTAGTATAGTGTCTAATCATTAGACCCTTAATACATTGCCCACACTCTTACATTCACTGTGAACGACACAGACGATTCACATGTTAGCGACACTTCAGTTTGATCATATGTGCTATACTTGATCTGACAACCACCGATTTAGAGTAAAACAATCAAATCAACTGTGTGCGTAACGACAGGATATTTTAGATCATTTAAAAATCTAGCTAAAGGAGTTCAGGTGTGGTAGAAACTGGACTTTGAAACATCATTACTGCTTTCTTTCTTGAATATTTGCAAATAACAAATAAGGGTGATTGAATTCCTGTCAAACAGTTACATTGGCCAAGGTCATGTTTGCACTGTCCAGTGTTCAAAGATCACGTTAGGTTTGCAATAAAAACTCCAGCGATACTGACGGACAACAGTGAAGTCTTAACTCGTCTTTGGAGCAATTTTCATTAGTATTTTCTGGCATTTGTTCATTATCGAGCTGCTTACTCCCTTCAGGCAAAAGAAGACAGCTGTTAGGACAAAATATCCATTTACCCAGAACAACAAGGTAAGAACTAAAACAAAGGGACTGGAACCGTGTATGTACAAAAACGTGCACAACTAAGTTAACGTAAAGTAACTAAGGTATGTGCAAGTAAAAATAAAGAAAGGGTCTCATCAGTATTTTCTTAAAGAATAAATAGAATAGAATTGAAAATTGAATTTACCTTGGCATAGTTGAATAATAAGACTTCTGTACATGGAAATGACACACAGTGAGTCTCAAACACCATTGTTTCCTCCTTCGTACGTAAATCTCGTGCATGAAAAACACCACGGAAAAACAGGCGAATCTCAACATAACACAGACTGTGACGCAACAGTCGGGATCATTAATATGTACGCCCCCAACTTTTGCATATGCCAGCCCATGTTCAAGGCAGTATTAACGTCGTGGAGCTGCACAGCCGAATCATCAGACGTTCTGCAGGTATTGTGAAGCATGCAAGCAAGGACAATAGCGAAAATGGCAGATGGATCGATAATAACTGTTCACGATCCATGATATCATGATATATTTAGCGATATTTGTAAATTGTCTTTCTAAATGTTTCGTTAGCATGTTGCCAATGTACTGTACATCTTCATTCTTTATAAATCTCTCCAACAGTGTGTAACGTTAGCTTTAGCCCTGTTAGCCATGCAGCACACTATCAAACTAATTCAGAATCGAATTTTAGCAAACATCCACAAAATACATGCCATACTTACGTGATCTGATATGCTGCATCACAGTTTGTAAAGATCCATTTTGAGAGTTATATTTGCTGTGTGAACTTGTTGTATTGTTTATGGAGTGTTTAATAGAGTCGCAAGCTTGGGGACGGGGAGCACGAGCATTTAAAGGTGTACACACACACAAAACAGAGCAGTTTTAATCCCAGGCAGTTAAAACATGGTATAATAAAAAATCTATGGGGTATTTTGAGCTGAAACTTCACAGACACATTCTGGGGACACCAGAGACTTATATTACATCTTGTGAAATGGAGATTCTAGGGCACCTTTAATTAGTCACGCCTAAACTGCTTTAGTAAGTCAAATGTCAGTAAAGGTGTTTTGATGTATGTATTGTTCACAGGTCATGGAGATTCATCAGTCTGCTGTGATTCTGCTGCTTATCTTGAGTGTGTCCTCCTTCACTCATGGACAACCACCAGAACATATACAGCCCCGTTACCAAAACTTCCTCAATCAGCATTTCGGTCCCGATATGACTGTGCAGAAGTGTGACAGAGAAATCGGAAGGAGAGGCATCACTGGAACTGACAATGGCTGCAAATCTGTCAACTCCTTCATACAAGCAAATTCAGATAATATTAGACAAGTTTGTGGCAGAGAAGGAGGAACTCGACTGGACAATAACAGAAACCTGTTTATGAGCGGCCAGCAATTTCCTGTGATCACGTGTAAATTAAAAAAAAGTGGGGCGAGACCCCCAAACTGTAAATACAGAGGGGTCAGGTCCACTCGTTATATAGTGTTGGGGTGTGAAGATGGCTGGCCAGTACATTATGATGAAGGCATAATTAATGTAAATACAGGCTGAATAGAGCCTCACGGAGCTTCATAATATTTTTCTAATCATTTCTTCACTTCTCCTTTTCTGTCTTTCAGTCTGAATCAGTCATGAAGCCAAAAATAGCCAAAAGTCTATCAATGAAGCACAGCTGTGAACATGAAAACAATAGATTCATACATGTATTTTAAAACATGTTGTGTTTTAAAAAACTATCTAACAATCTCTAATTATATTTTAGCAAAATCAGAAAAAAAAAGTTTATTTTAATTTCATTTTGAAGAACAGCATACAAGTTCAACTTAAGGTAAAAGAAAATTCACCCCTCTGTCTTTATGAGACTCTGATATGAACAAGAATATCTTCACTGTCTCTCATCATTTAGCCTTATCTTAATTGACCATAATGATAAAAATAACTTTACGTTAGACTATTTCTTAATGTTAATGGTATATTCTTCAGAATTATAATCACTTCTTCATACATGTCTCTTTGTGTAATCATGCTTATCATGTGCAAGATTCAGTGGAAGTAGTGAATGAGCAAAAACAGATGAGGGAAGAAAGACGATGTTTTTTCCACCTGTCTGTAATCCTCAATAAAACTTCTCTACTACCCTTAAACTCGTCTGCTTGATTGTTTTGCATCTCAACAACACCAGTTTGAAGGAAAAATACCCATTTACTTATTTATTTATTTATTTGATTGTGAAAATAACGGCCCTGTTACTGTGAACATTTTTATTTTTTTCTGCAAAGTTTATCAGTCATATAGGAAATATCATAAAATAAAGCAAACCAGTTCATTCTGACATCTCATTAAATGAATATCAACCATGAATAAAGACTGAACTGAACCCCCAGTAGCTCCAAGGGCGCCACAGCAAAATGGCTGCCCACTGCTCCGGGTGTGTGTTTTATGGTTTGCAGTGTGTGTGTGTGTGAGGACAAGACTGGTAAATCAACCAAAAGATGTTTTTATTTAAATCTAGTGTTTTGCACATGTTTCTGTGATGGTTGGTTTAGGAGTAGGGGTTGGGTTAGGTGATAGAAAATATCATTGACCTGATATAAAATCAGTGGAAGTCTATGCAATGTCCTCACTAAGATAGCAATACAAACCTGTGTGTGTGTGTGTGTGTGTGTGTGTGTGTGTGTGTGTGTGTGTGTGTGTGTTCACTACTCACTCCTATTAATGTGTGTGCACTAACTTAATTGTAGAGGACAAATTCCTTAGCCTTCACATATCACTTTCACTTTCACTTTTCAACACGGTGTACGTTGTGGCCATCTAGTGGTCATAGTGACGAATAGCACCTACCAAACTGCTGTGTTTCTGTTTCAGCCTGGTTCTATATTTGATTTTATTGTATATAAATAATGATCATTGACAAAGTGATTAATTTGTGTCGGTAAACTGACACTATAAGTAAAGAAAATTAAACATAGATGCACAATCTGTGATCTGTCTGTTTTAGCTCTAACCAGTCCTTTGACTGTTATTTCATAAGCAAAGTTAATTTGGGCTTTATAGGCTATATAAATTACGATATTGAAACACATTATATGTATAATGTAAGTCAAAAGGTGCTGGGATTTGCTTTTGAATCAGAAATAATCTGAAATAGTCATGGTTTTCAGGCGAACGCTTGGATGAACGGAGCTTCGGACGTCATTGATCACGTGCTTTTGGCAAAACGAATAAAGCTCAACAAGACAAGGTCACGCTGTGTAAACATCCTAAAGTCTTGCATGTTGCAGTCTTTGTTCATAATTTTTACCTCTCTTTATTCTCATCTGTGGTTCAGGTGATTTCATTTTTATATTATGGGATGGCATACACTTCAGTTTGATCATATGTGCTATACTTGATCTGACAACCACCGATTTAGAGTAGAACAATCAAATCAACCGTGTGCATCACAACGGGATATTTTACATCCTTTATAAATCTAGCTAAAGGAGTTCAGGTGTGGTAGAAACTGGACTTTGAAACATCATTACTGCTTTCTTTCTTGAATATTTGCAAATAACAAATAAGAGTGATTGAATTCCTGTCAAACAGTTACATTGGCCAAGGTCATGTTTGCACTGTCCAGTGTTCAAGATCACGTTAGGTTTGCAATAAAAACTCCAGCGATACTGACGGACAACAGTGAAGTCTTAACTCGTCTTTGGAGCAATTTTCATTAGTATTTTCTGGTGTTTGTTCATTACCGAGCTGCTTACTCCCTTCAGGCAAAAGAAGACAGCTGTTAGGACAAAATATCCATTTACCCAGAACAACAAGGTAAGAAATAAAACAAAGGGACTGGAACGGTCTATGTACAAAAACGTGCACAACTGGGTTAATGTAAAGTAAAAATAAAGAAATTAAGAGTCTCATTAGTATTTTCTTAATTAGTCACGCCTAAACTTCTTTAGTAAGTCAAATGTCAGTAAAGTTGTTTTAATGTATGTATTGTTCACAGGTCATGGAGATTCATCAGTCTGCTGTGATTCTGCTGCTGATCTTGAGTGTCATTCTCCACTCACGGTCAACCAGACAATATAAGGCACCGCTATAGAAAATTCCTCAAACAGCATTACAATCCTGATATGACTGTACAGAAGTGTGACAGTGTAATCTATGCAAATAGAGAATTTATTCACGGTGAAACTGAAAATGGCTGCAAAGAAATCAACTCCTTCATAAACGCAAATTCAAAAGATATTAGAGCAGTTTGTGGCAAAGCAGGAACTCCACAGGGAGGTAATCTGGTTGTGAGCACCAAGCCTTTTTCTGTGATCACATGCAAATTAAAAAGTGGGGAGACACACCCAAACTGTGAATACAGAGGGGTCCGGGACACTCGTTATATAGTGTTGGGGTGTGAAGATGGCTGGCCTGTACATTATGATGAAGGCATATATAGGCCTAATGTAGGCTAAATACAGGCTGAATAGAGCCTCACAGGGCTTCATAATATTTTTCTAATAATTTGTTCACTTCTCCTTTTCTGTCTCTTTTTTTTAAGTGCCAATTAAAAAAAAAATCTGAATCAGTCATGAAGCATAGATAAATAAACTTTTGACCTCATTTAGAGGTTAATTGCAGTGGTTTTTAACAGTTCTTCACATGTTCTGTAAACATGACAAACACAGAACAAAGTCTATTAATGAAGCACAGCTGTGAACATGAACACAATAGATTTCTACATGTACTTTTAAAAAATAGCATTGCTTGTTGTGTTTTTAAAAAGCTATCTTACAATCTCTAATTATATTTTAGCAAAATCAGTTTTTTTTTTTTTTTCAGCATACAAGTTCAATTTAAGGTAAAAAAAAATGTACCTCTCTGTCATGAGCATAATGACAAAAATAACTTTACATTACTGTTAGGCTATTTCTTAATGGTATATTCTTCAGAATCAGAATCACTTCTTCATGCATGTCTCAGTGTGTAATCGTTTTATCATGTGCAAGATTCAGTGGGAGTAGTGAATGAGCGAAAACAGATGAAGGATGAAAGACGCAGATGTTTTTTCCACCCGTCTGTAATCCTCAATAAAACTTCTACTACCCTTAAACTCGTCTGCTTGATTGTCCTGCATCTCAACAACGTCACAATATTGTGCAGCATTGCTGTTGTAGTTGTCACCGCACAACACTTTTGTGTCCAGCGATACCTTAGCTGACTTTCAAAAGGTTCAGCCATACTACTTGCCTGCCATTTTTTATTTTACTGGAAACTGTTTCTTCTCAACCTGTGAACTCTACACGTGTGTAGCAAGTTTCATCAGCATTTTCTTGGGTTTGTTCATTAACCTGCTGTTGATTACTGTTAAGCCTTCAGGCAAAAGAAATTTGTTAGAATAAAATATTACTTTACCCAGAACAACAAGGTAAGAACTTTAGAACTTAATGTCTTTAACACAAATTCAGAAAAACAAAGGGACTGGTACAAAAACGTGCACAGCTGGGTTAACATAAAGTAGCTGTCAACTATCATCGAGACCACGTCGAAGTGACTGACAGATACATCTCGGTTACTATTCTAACCTCCATTCACTGATGGAGGGAACGAGACAAGGTTTCCACAAAGTTGCACTGTCTGCTGAAATGGCCAGGACACGCTCCTCAGCACAAATCTTTTACAGCACAGCTCCTTTTATACCCGTGGCATACAAATTACACTCGCCTTTCTCATTGGCCTTTTTCAGAGTTTGGGGCTCCCAAGTGCGACCCCTACTGTCAGTCATCGACACCACATCTTGTTCCCATCATGGAACGGAGGTTTCAGTAGTAACCGAGACATTCACTTTAAGTGCAAACAGAGACAAAATGTTTAGAGAGAATATCTCGTTTCTTTTCTTTTTCTCTGTTGGAACATATATTGGTTAACAACTGATAAGAGAAGAGTATAAAGATAGAGACCTGGTGGGACAGACTTAGATGTCCTGTAGACATCTCGGCTTTGTCCAATAAAGTCTTATTTTGACTTCTGAAACTCTGCATCTTGAACATTAGTTTTGCAAGATTGAGAAGACTTCTCTCCATGACACTGTGTGAGTGTTTCCTGTGTGCTGGACTGAGAATGTGTTTGTTATCATCTTGTTTGAGTATCTTCTTTTAGCAATGCAAAGTTCTCTTAAATACTTTTAGACTACTACGTCTGTAATTCACACATCTTTGGATTGTGAGAGAAACCAGATCTGAAGAAAAAACTTTCTGGCTCAGCTGAGACTCGAACCAGGAACCTTCTTGTTGTTGTTTCCAACTGAGACACTTGTGCTGACCTTAGACACAGACATAAAACACACACACACACACAGGTTTGTTTTGCTATCAAAGTGAGGACATTCCATAGGCATAATTATTTTTATACTGTACAAACTGTATATTTTATCCCCCTACACTACACAGACTCCTAAACCTACCCATCACAGAAAACTGTCTGCATTTTTACATTTTTAATAAAACATAGTTTAGTATGTTTTTAAAGCTATTTTAAATATGAGGACTCATGAAATGTCCTCATATTTCATGTTTATGTCGTAATACCAGTATAATACCTGTGTCATTATGCAAATTTGTGTCCTCATAAATTACAAACACACACACACGCACACACTTTCTTGATGAAGTACATGAATTAGTTGTCACAATACTGGAATTTCTAACTTTGATACGATACCTTGAAAAACATTGATAATACCATTTTCAATTCCACAAGGAAAAACTGACATTTACTTTACAATGTCATAAAGATGTTTTAATATATCATTTATTTTCAAGCTTCAAAAAGCATGACACATAACAGGACTCTATAATAAATGGAGCAGTTTAGTCCAAGTGTTCTAAAATTCACTTAATATGATGAACAGATTTTAAATTAAGCTTTTATTTGCATTGATGAAATGAAACAAATGAAACAAGTGAGTGATAGAAGGTGAAAATGCTTTCTGAAAACACCTGCAAGTGCTGAAAAAGAAGCAACTCAACAAAAGTCAAGGGTCAAGAGCCCAACAAAAGCAAACACTGATCTCCATGATGGTGACATCAAACGAAACATTTTCAACCAATCATCAACATCTAAACCTCTGTTAATTCTCAATAAGAACTTCTGTAGACGTGTGACAGAAGTAAAGTCAATCTGGTTAGTAATAAGTGAAGCTGGTAATGCTGTTTGTGGAGTTGTTTAATCAGATCTTCAGAGATTTAATGTCTTCTATCTTCAGTTCATCTAAGGCTGTGGCTGAAGAAAGTTGTAGTTTGTGTTCTTATTTCTCTTTCTTTCAGTGCTTGTTCACAGCAGGTGTTTGAATGATTGAAAGAATGTTTCAGGAACATCATACCTAACATCACGTTCCTCTAATGTCAAGAAAACTGGACACTGAATATTTGGAGAACGTTTTTATAACAAAATTCTGTTGGCTTGATATTTTCTTATTACTTTGACTGTTCTTGTGTAAGACTGCCCTTATGTGACTTGTTTTCCTTGTGTTATGTGCACATCGTGGACACACCTAGACAAAACAAGAACTAGGCCTTGGACACACGTATACACAAACGGAAACTCAAGACACGCACATCTCACCTCTCGTTTTTATATTTCTTAATATACTATATATGGTAGGGGTTGATCTTTGAGTGACTGGATGGCCTGGACATCGTGGATGATTCTGCTTTATCTTGTGTATAAATATGACCCTTCTTCCTTAATAATCTTGAGAATGTTATGGTATTACACTGTCTCTGTGTCTGCTTCATCATTCTCCCGAGATCTCGCTGCCACACATCACAGAGGTTGAGACGCCTGTTTCCAGCTGATAGCTTCGAGATCTGCAGATAGTCTACCTGAAAATTAATCTAACACCAAGATTAAGCCTGACTGCATTCACTTGGACTCTGTGAAGGTACATCATAATAAAGGCCACGGGTTTACTTCCCCAGACTACAGACTGCAACCTGTGGGTATCAGTTCACACAAGCTCATTTTATATTCATATAACGTATACGTTGCAATTTTTTGTGGAAGTGGAAAAATTTGTAAAAAGGTTCTCTATCAATAATCTTCAAAGTATAAAAAAAGCAACATACTTTGAGAATTTTTTTTTTTTTCTGGGGGTTTGTGATTTACCTTGCTTTTAAATGTTCAAGGGTTAGTTCACCCAAAAATGAAAATTCAGTCATTAATTACTCACCCTCATGTCGTTCCACACTCGTAAGACTCATTCATCTTCGGCACACAAATTAAGATATTTTTGATGAAATCCGAGAGGTATATGACATATGTTGTTTACATCCAGCACTTCCAGGTTCTACGTCAGAACTGCGACTTATTGGCCGGCTCCTGCGTCAGCATCACACGCATGCCTTTTTGCTGCTCACGTGATCAGCTTTG
This sequence comes from Mylopharyngodon piceus, assembly GCA_039654765.1. Classification (NCBI taxonomy): domain Eukaryota; kingdom Metazoa; phylum Chordata; class Actinopteri; order Cypriniformes; family Xenocyprididae; genus Mylopharyngodon; species Mylopharyngodon piceus. The sequence goes on from CM077438.1 coordinate 45,262,715, forward strand.
GCCAATACTGAGCCGGCATTCGGAAGCCTTCACTGTGCTTACTGCGTCACCTGCGTAAAGATAATGACAAGGAAGAGAAGAGATTGTTGAATAAAGTCACTATTTTTGTTTTAATTTTGTGCACAAAAAGTATTCTCATCGCTTCATAACATTAAGGTTGAACCACTGCAGTCGCGTCGACTGTTTTAACAATGTCTTTAGTACCTTTCTGGACCTTGAAAGTGTTGATTATATTGCTGTCTAAGGATGAGTCATATACCTCTCGGATTTCATCAAAAATATCTTAATTTGTGTTTCGAAGATGAACGAAGGTTGTAGAGGAGTTTGAAACTATGGGCTGATCAGGAGATTGTGCTCGCCCCAGGGTGTCAGTAAAAACACATCACAGGATTCAGAATTTCTCATCTTTACTTTGTATTTGTCTGTGTGGTCTGCAATAAACAGACGAATAACATATTACAATAAACAATTACAATATACATACATATTAGTAATATACATGCCATTCTACATTCAATACAATTCTCAGGGTTTGTATTGCACTACCGAAATTAACCGCTAGAGGGCGCAGGAAGCCCATATATCAGGGATCGCGAATCAAAGTCCCTTTAAGACAAGTCATTTCACTCGGCGGCCATCTTTGAAACGCCTCTCGGGCATGCAAGTGCAACTCCTATCTCTTTGAATGGGGGAACATCAAATTCTCCAAAGCTGTTTGCCAAGCTTTCGATTAAATTTCATATTTGTAATCACCAATGAAATCTGACAACAACTGTCTCATAAATTTTTTTCCAAACGCTCGAATCATGAGAAAAAAACTATTTTTTAGGCTGGATCAATCTAATGCGCATGCGCAGACCTAAATGCGCGTCTCTTGTGCCTCATTTCGGAGGCGCGAGTCTGACTGTTTCTATAGTAACCGGTGCTTCTAACGGCCGCTGCAGTGACGCGATGATTTTACCAGTCGGTGATTGGCTCTTATTTAGAAGGCGGGACTTATTCCGCCATATTGCGCGTTGCACTTTCTCCCATTCAAAACAATACGAGTGACACGTCTTGTGTTATTCTATAGTCTTTGTCGCGAATTCTCCGTGACTCTGAGAAAAGGTTGCGTCATCATCATTAATAGGCAAGGCCACGGGAAAATACGACAAATACTATTAACTTGACACTGATTAAAGGTGTTAACACTGCACAAAGTAACCACAAGCAAGGAATAAAGAAAATACTAACTTAAGTAACTTAAATAACTTTGTATCTTTGTTATATTTGTGGCTGTCAGTACAGCGCGAATGCTGAGAACACGAAGGTGATAAACAACTCGATAATTTACATTAACCAAAGCTGTAACATGTCAGATAACTATACTAAAGAGCACAAATAAGTAAACAAACTTACATTTTATCATGAACGCACACATATAAGGTAAACTTTGAAGGTTAAGGTGTAGGACGATATGCTGCGTGTTCTGTGTGCTCAGCTGGCTGACTGTTCAGGAAGTTTCCTAGCTCGCCACCTAGTGTCCTTTCCAACATCACCAATAAGCTTATCACTGATTGGTTAAATCTTCTTAACAAAGGTCTTATAGGTTTGGAACGACATGAGGGTGAGTAATTAAGGGGGTGAATGTTATGTTAAATAATTTTCATTTTTGGGTGAATGAAACCTTTAAGAATTTTAGAACTTCAATCAGCAAGTATAAGATACACAAGAAGTCTTGGTTTTGGTCAATAGATTCAAACATGTACTGTAAAACACAACACTGTTTGTTTTGTTTTAAAAAGCTACCTTACAATCTCTAATTATATTTGACCAAAATCAGAAAAAAAAAACGTTCTTTTTAATGAGAGTAAATTAAACTTTTTAATAAATTAAACTTTTTAATGAGAGTAGTGAATGAGCAAAAACAGATGAGGGAAGAAAGATGCAGATGTTTTTTCCACCCGCCTGTAATCCTCAATAAAACTTCTCTACTACCCTTAAACTCGTCTCCTTCTCTTCTTCACTGACACCACAATATTGTGCAGCATTGCTGTCGTAGATGTCACTGCACAACATTTTTGGGTCCAACCATACCTTACCCAATTGTTGTGGGTTTGATTCTCTTTTAATTGTGAAAATAACAGGGCCCCTGTTACTGTGAATATTTTTTTTTTCTGCGAAGTTTAACAAACTTATAGGAAATATAAAATAAAGCAAACCAATTCATTCTGACATCTGAATATCATTAAATGAGTCATTAATGAATAAAGCATCCATGAATAGAGACTGAACCGAACTGTATGTGTATGTGTGTGTGTGTGTGTTCACTACTCACTGCTCCTAATGTGTGTGCACTAACTTGGATGGGTTAAATGCAGTGGACAAATTTCGAGTATGGGTTAGGCCTATGATACTTGGCCTTCACATATCACTTTCACTTTCACTTTTCAACACGGTGTACGTTGTGGCCATCTAGTGGTCATAAAGACGAATTGCACCTGCCAAACTGCTTTGTTCCGTTTCAGCCTGGTTCTATATTTGATTTCATTGTAAATAAATAATGGTCATTAATGGACAAAGTGATTCATTTGTGTCGGTGAACTGGTACTATAAGTAAATTAAACATAAATGCATAATCTGTGATCTGTCCATTTTAGCTCTACTCAGTTCTATGACTTATTTCATAAGCAAAGTTCATTTGGGCTTTATATATATAAATTACAATATTGAGGGGGGAAAAACACATTATACTGTAATATAATGTAAGTCAAAAGCCGCTGGGTTTTGATTCTTTTGAATCAAAAACAGTCTGAAATAATCATGGTTTTCAGGCGAACGCTTGGATCAGGGGTCTCCAAACTCGATCCTGGAGGGCCACTGTCCTGCAGAGTTTAGCTCCAACTTGCCTCAACACACCTGACTGGAAGTTTCTAGTATGCCTAATTAGACCTTGATTAGCTGGTTCAGGTGTGTTTAATTGGGGTTGGAGCTAAACTCTGCAGGACTGTGATCCTCCAGAACCGAGTTTGGAGATCCCTGGCTTGGATGAACGAAGCTTTGGACGTCATTGATCACGTGCTTTTGGCAAAACGATCAAGCTCAGCAAGACAAGGTCACGCTGTGTAAACATCCTAAAGTCTTGCATGTTGCAGTCTTTGTTTATAATGTTCACTTCTCTTTATACTGATCTGTGGTTCAGGTGATTTCAATTTTATATTATGGGATGGTAAATTCACACTGAGCATTTTATTCCTTTTGCTGTTAGCCTATATTATTGTATATAGGTCTGTGTGTTGTTTGTCACTGGTTTTGTTTATATTGCCCCTTACCCACATAGCAACATTGTGTCCGCCCAGATCCGGCCCACATCTGGCACATGTGGCATGATGATCTGGCCCACATGCTGCAATGAATTACGGTCCTTGTGTGGGCCGCTTCTGTTTGCCAGATCTGGGCCACAAGCAGGCCACAGCAATGCCACATGTCAGCCAAGAGCAAAGAAATAAACCTAAACTGGACCTTATCTGAGCCACAAAATCTGTGTATATTAAATATGGAGTCATCTCAGCCTTAATAAGCTGTTAACAAGCAGAATCACTGAAGGAAAGAAGAGAACAGAAAAAGAGACGAGCAGAAACACAAGAACTACAACTGACTTCAGCCACAGCCTTAGATGAAATCAACTGAAGATGAAATGAAACCTCTGTTAATTCTCAATAACGTTTGTAGATTTCTAACATAAAGTCAATCTGGTTAGTAATAAGTGAAGCTGGTAATGCTGTTTGTGGAGTTGTTTAATCATCCTCTGTTGAGATCTTGAGAGGTTTAATGTCTTTCATCTTCAGTTGATTTCATCTAAGGCTGTGGCTGAAGTCAGTTGTAGTTCTTGTGTTTCTGCTCGTCTCTTTTTCTGTTTTCTTCTTTCCTTCAGTGATTCTGCTTGTTAACAGCTTATTAAGGCTCAGATGACTCCATATTTAATATACACAGATTTTGTGGCTCAGATAAGGTCCAGTTTAGGTTTATTTCTTTGCTCTTGGCTGACATGTGGCATTGCTGTGGCCTGCTTGTGGCTCAGGTCTGGCAAACAGAAGCGGCCCACACAAGGACCATAATTCAGTGCAGCATGTGGGCCAGATCATCATGCCACATGTGCCAGATCTGGGCCGGATCTGGGCCGACACAATGTTGCTACGTGGGTAGCCTCTTCAGTGATCTTGTGGAGTTTGTTTCTGTCCTTTTGCAATGAAGTAGACATACAAGGGCCAACTTTGCTATTAATCCAGAGTTTTTAATTATAATATGTTCATATTGGAGCTGCACTGTATTTAAAAGGCTTGTACTTTAAAACACTTGTGAAAATAATGTAATGTGTAATAATGTGTCCCAACTCGTCCTTCACTGTGTCACCAGTCACTCTTCATCATCTGCCTTTGTTCCCATCGAATGGAAACTGTCTTGGCAAACAACCAATACACATTCATAAATCCTGTTATACAGTTGGCCAAATCAAGCGAGAGGTCACATTTTAACTGACCGTCTGAATGTCTGAATGTGAGATGGAATAAAAACAGGCCTTGTCTGAGCGTGCAGATTGAGGCTACAGTAAAGTGATGTTAGGCAGATGAAGAAATTATGTAATTAATTATTGTACTGTGGATTAGAATCTTTACATGAGAGAGAGAAATGTGTTCTTATTGTAGATGATAAATTTGAGCAGTGTTTCATATCAAAATTTTCAATATGTAAATAAACTGGTGTGAGACTGAATTTGGTCCACGAGAGGGACATCTCACTTACTTTTATTTCTATTTAATAGTATGTTATGTACTATTTATGTCTCTAAATGCGTTTCTGTGCAAAAAACGTCAGATGAAAAGCTTGATTGTGTGATTTAAGGAGGTGATCTCTGTGATTCACACCGACATGAGTGAAACTGGTACTACAAACATGGCATCACACTGAAATCATAATCTGATCAGATTTCCCATGATTGCCATTGCTTGGTGGGGATCATGCGAATAAGATATTGAAACAGGGTATATTTTTTCTCTCTTCTTTTCTCTGTTTTGGCAAGTTTGGAAGTAAGCTGGCAAGGTACTTAGTTTTCTCCACATCATTACTGGAATAAATGCATATATGAGGTTTTACATACAGTTTCTTTCTGGTGCATGTTACAGACTATTATGGCATGCATGCCATAGATTATTTCCATTAAACTAGGATCAAAGTGGATGTGCACATGTCTCTGTGTGTTAAACAGGTAAGGTAAACTATCAAAAACAAATAAGCATGCTCACTTTCCAGTCAAAACTGTTTCTCAAATATTCCCCTTGGCTTCATTCCACTACAGTCAGATAAAAAGATAAAGATGAATTTCCAGTCAAACAGTTACATTAGCCAAGGTCATGTTTGCACTGTCCAGTGATATTGACGGACAACAGTGAAGTCTAAGCAGGGGTGCCAGAAAATGTCTGTTTAAAAACAAAAAAATACTGTCAGAAAAAAAAAAAAAACATAGATAAACTGTAACAATACAGTAATTTCTTATCTTATTAATTACTATTCCTATAAATCTTCTTATAAGCCTATAAAATCTGTTACATTTGGCATACATTAATTGTTAGAATACAGCCATAAACCTCTAAAACACGCTGTAAAAAAAAAAAAAAAAAAAGAAAAAGAAAAAAAAAAGGCAGCTGTGGTTGCCAGAAATTTACCGTACAAAGTATGGTAACAACATTTTAAGTCTTACAGATCTAACCTAATTTTACAGTAAAAACCATATTTCATTAACTGATGTAATGTCAATTTATCAACCTAATGACATCTGTTTTGATTTTTAATGTACTGACAACAACCAACAAACAACAGTGATGAGAAAATCACATGATAAATCAAAGCTCATCACAAGTTTTCCACAAGCTGAGAAGCTATGAACTACTAGAATGTGCACAGTGTCATTCACACAAACATTAAACACCATCATGGTAACACACATGAAAAATAAACTAGTATTTATACAGTGTTAAAACTGTCAACTTATTTCATTTGAGTCCACTGAAAAAGGATTATTTCTTAACATAAAACTGCAAACACTTAATGTGTAATAGTGAAATAATCGAAACATAACTTTTGTCTATGGGATGACAATAATATTCCAGCTATGAAAGACTTTTAAACTTGTTCACCAAAAAAAAAAAAAAAACCTTTGAATCTCAACAATGGTGACAATCAACAAAATAGATAAACAGATTAGCTCTGAACATCACAAACCAAGCTACAAAAAGTCATAAAAACAAAAGCAAATAGTAAAAATTAAGAGAAAATAATAGGACAACGCAGCGGTATAATTTATTCCTCTTGAAATGCATGCTGGGAGTCATGAATGAGTCTTGGGCCATTTCTCAATATACGTTCTTTAGCGATCTTGCGTCCTTGTGTTCTCGCTCTACTTCATCATCAAGCGTTGATGAGGAGCCATCATCAGGGAGACTGAAACTTGGCTCACCACAGTTGAAAAGTCTGGCCTACCAGGCCAGATTTAAGGTCTGGACATACCAACATGGCTTCTTGTCTTGAGTTCTCTGGCCTCTGCTGGTGTATGAGGTAACCTTTTCAACAGTGGAGACCATGGAGAAGTAGCTACTTCCGCAGGTGGCTGGGACTGCCACACAACTTGAGCAGTGCAGCACTCTATGGAAAGGGAAACATTCTCCAGCTTCTGCTCAGCAGCTCTCTGGTGCAAGGTCTCTTGCACCAGAGAGGCACTACTCTGTCGGGAATCTGAGGAATCGAGAGTGGCATCAGCAGGGATCAGGGTGTGGACAGGTAAGAAGTGGAGATCACAGGAAGGCCTGGAGATTGCTGAGTCCTGGCTGTGACACAGGGCTTTGGTGGGCATGGCAGCTAAAGGCTGGGCAGGGCTAGGAGCCAACCCACAACCCCGCTGTGGATGATAGGGACTGCAACCAGCTAGTCCAAGAGGAGGTGCTGGCTGGTGCTGGTGAATTAGAGTGGAGACTGTGAGCCAGGCCTTCTCGCCAACATCACTGTCTGACCTCACAAATGCGCTTCTAGAAGAATGGTCAAAAATTCCCATAAACACACTCCTAAACCTTGTGGAAAGCCTTCCAAAAGAAGAGTTGAAGCTGTTATGGCTGCAAAGGGTGGGCCAACTCCATATTAAACCCTACGGATTAAGAATGGGATGTCATTAAAGTTCATGTGCACGTAAAGGCAGGCGTTCCAAAACTTTTGGCAATATAGTGTATATTATTAAGTTTATTTTTTTGATAGACGTGGTTTTATAGCATGAGATCCAGCAATAATGTGGTAATCAGTTATGATATAGTCAGCTGCAAATGACTTTTATTTTGTCTTCATCAGCTAAAAACACATTAAACAAGAATCTTCGACTGTAAATTCTACTTTTCCTTTAACCTTTCTAAATTTAACTTTGTGGGCACTTTAAATCACTTATAACAAAGAAATGCAGAAGGCTATATTCCTTTTAATACACATTTTCACAAGCAATTTGACAACAACAAATATCCTTCTGATGGCATGTACACTGGATCTGAATATATGGAGGTTTCTAGAACACCTCATCATTCTTACAATGATGACAGCGATATCAGATGCTTGTTGTGGAGTTACATATTTCAAAAACCCAGGACAAAAACCCATACTTTTTTACTGTTACTAAACAAAAAGATTTGATTATAACGATCACCAAATAATGAAGAATACATTATATGCAAGAAATAATATTTTGATAATAATATTATTTTATATTAAGCTTTTAATTAAGCTTATAAAATATTTAACCTTGTTGAGTGACATTTTAAAATTGACCTTCACAAACTGAAACATTTTCAGTTTTGCTTTTACAAATGTTTGCCTCCTTGTGAAAATATTTAAAGTCTAATAATCTTTGATCTAATCACTTGTTCTTCAGTGATTGGCTGTTCACTGCAAACATCACACTTTTATTTGCTCATGCCTGAGTATTAAAAGCCCGAGGATCAAAACCTGAGTTAAAGGTGATACCTAAACTTAGCTGAACAGCATTTTTTTGTGACAGGACTGAAGGCTCTTTCCACAAACTATAGACTGTAAGTATCTCTCATATATATTTCAATAATTGGGTATTTCTACACTGCTGTTCTTTTTAAGCAGCCAATTTGGAAAGAGGTTGTGTATCAATAATTGTAATTGAGTGAACATTATAAATCATTATAAATAGTGTTGTCTTGACTCATGTGATGTTGGTGAACAGTCCTGTTCTCAGTATATCATCTTAACCAGGGGTTCCCAAACTTTTTCATTCCAGGACCCCCCTAGACAAGTACAATCAATCTCAAGACCCACCATAATATTTTTAAATGGAAATATGGGGAAAAACGCATCCTCATTTACAGAGCAGTTTTTATTTTCCTTGTCATAAGAATGAAATATACGGCCGCGGTCACTGAATGCTGTGTACGTTACTGACGCAGACACGTGACAGTTCAACACAAATGAATCAGACGACTTATTCAGTAAGTCATTCAATGAATGCTATGTTGATTCAGACTCTGATTCTTGTGTGTGTGTGTATGGCTGCGAGTTCGCACTTGTAGGCTGCATACATACGTCATCAAGGATGTTTTATTTAAGAAAAGTAACCGTAATAAAATTGACTGTTATACCATGTGAGATGTAAAATACTGTAATTTCGTTTTTACTTTGTAATTGAACAGTTACTTTTCTTAAAGGAGACTGTCCCGATGACGTATGCAGACATCAAATGCGACCCGGAGGACGCAGCCTCAAAATGACTCGCAGCTCATGTGTTTTAATTTAAATGATTGCTTTGAAAAACAGAATCTTCTCTAAGGAGTCGTTTGCTCATTATCGTACTGGTTTTGATTCACCGTAACGTAAATTTAGCTGCAGCCAAGTGACTTTGTGCGACCCACCCTCTCTCTGTGCGACCCACAAGTGGGTTTGAAAACCCCTGATCTTAACTAATGTTGTGATGAGCAGGGTGAGTGAGAGCCTTGAGAGAATGACACGAGGCCGGTGGCGCGAGTGATAACGAGCCCTTCAGTCTAATTATAATAGTCAATTTTTGCTGCATCATGAAATAAACCAGGAATCTGGTTTTGAGTTAAGTAAGTGTGAATAAATACATTTATTAAGCATTTATAACATGTGAGTTAAAAACGGCTCACTATTTGGCAGGTATTGCATTAAAGTCGCCATTTTTATTCATGCAGTTATAACTGCTTATTAATGATTTATAATGCAATTATAAATGACTTATTACTCATTAACAAACAACTTTATAAACCCTTTACAAAGTGAACCTTAATGTAAAGTGTTACCATCATTTTAATAAATGTAATCATTTACACTCTATGATATTACTGCATCATGTTAATGTACAAAAATACTGAGGTGCAAATAGTATCTGCCAATATAAAGTATAGATAGCATCTATTTACTTTTATTGCAAAGAACTGATACTTTTACATGGTGTAAATAGAATCTATCTCTAATTTCACCTAGTGTAAATAGCATGTCGCTAAGAAAATGTGCTATTGGTCACTTAGTGTAAATAGCATCTACAGCTCTTAGTGTAAATTGTGTAACGGATGTGGAAGGACACACTCACACATGGGGTTTCTTCAGATTTTTGAATAGAAAAATAGTGGCACAAATCGATCAGTTAACATGTATAACAAAATAAACATGAAAGCAACATACCTTTTTGAATAGAAAGAGTAGAATAAATCACATTAGCTGAAGACAGTAATGCAGATAAAAAAAAAATAAGTAAAACGAAAAATATCTGTTTTTTCTTTTCCTCAAAAAGCGATAGCACACACTGTGAGAATGAAGTTTATAAGTGGTTTACCAAAACTTTCCTAATCTCGCCGGCACAACTCAAACATGATCTGAAGTTCAGTTCGTCCCCTTCTTTTGATGGTGGTTTTTTTTTTTTTGGCGGTTTGGAAGGTGCACTTCCGCCACCTAATGGTCTGGAGTGTTTAGGCTCACACACAGGCTTTTAGTCCAACACACTAGATCAGGGGTGGGGAACGTTGATCCTGGACAGCCATTGTCCTGCAGAATTTTTGCTCCAACCCCGAAAAAAACACTCACCTGCCTGTAACTTTAGTAATCCTGAAGACCTTGATAAGCTTCAGGTGTGTTTAATTAGGGTTGGAGCTAAACTCTGCAGGACAACGGCTCTCCAGGATCAATGCTTCCCACCCCTGCACTAGATGCTCTTAAGTACTTTTTACTAAAGTTATAGTTTAACTATTTCACCCACCTGAAAGTTCACATAACACAGTCTAATTCAAGAAGTTTGAACAAATTTGTCATAATATGTTAAGTTTACATGCTTTTCATTTTTTACTTTTACAGTGTGCATTCGCTTGGACTTTGTGAAGGTGCATCATAATACAGGCCACGGGTTTACTATCCCAGACTAGACTGCAACCTGTGAGTATCAGTTCATAAAGCTCATTTTATATTTGTGTAACATGTACGTTGCTGGGTTATAGTTTTTTTTTTCTTGTAAATGGAAAAAAATTGTAAAAAGGTGGTCTATCAATAATCTTCAAAGCACTGAGTAATATGGTATAAAAAGCAACACTTTTTTGAGGTTTGTGATTTACCTTGCATTTAAATGTTTCACAGTCTACAGACAAAAGAAGACTGAGCTTCAACAGTGAGGTAGGTCATCTCTAATATGTTCACTTCATATTCGTGTGACTGATTGCTCACAAACTGCTTAATTAGGCCAGCTATCAGACAATGTTTTGATGTATGTAATGTTCACCAGGTCATGAAGATCCATCAGTCTACCGTGATTCTGCTGCTGGTTATATGTGCGTCATTGTCCACTTACAGTCAAACTTATGAGGCTTTCAAAAGAAAACATGTGGCTCCAAGAGGCATGCGTGCAAAGGATTGCACTGCTGTGATCGAAAATAGACAAATCAACAGATACAGAGACTGCAAACCAATAAACACCTTCATTAAAGCAACTGAAGCGGAAATTAAAGAAGTTTGTATATCAGGAAAAGGGGATGGAAAGACCTATAAGAGCAATACTCTTTTTTATGTGATTGATTGTACTTTTGACAAAAAAGAGTGGAACAGTTGTAAATATAAGGATGATGTTAAACTACAAAAAACACAAATTACTTTGACATGTGAAGGAGGTGTCCCAGTGCATTATGGTCCTGCAAAGACAGTCGGCTGGATGTAGCATCACATAGCTTCAATTTATTTCACTATTGTTTCACTTTGTTTTTGAATATACAAAAACAGACAAGGGAAAAAAGATGAAGACAGAAGAAGAATAAAGTGAATGTTGTGCCACCTGTGCTAAGGCCCTCAATAAAATTCTCTATACTAGCATAAAACATGTCTCTTATTGTGTTGTATCTTAAGACGACCAGATTGAATATAAACAAGGATGTAGGGTAAACCATGTAAATGCAGTTCAAATAGGCTACCTTTTTTAGAATATTACTTATTATTATCTTAGTATTTGCCATAAATATACCAAAGTTTAAGTCTCTTGTTTGACTCCTGGAATGGGAATTATTGTTGTGTAGGTTTTGGTTGGTTATTTCAACCCTGCTAACCAGGCAGATCTCTCAAAATCTCTCATCCTTTGTGAGGTAATATGTAGGTGTGAAGCATCTTATTGGACTTTATACAACAGTTTGTTGGTAACTGACAACTAAAAAAAACACACAAAAACCCACCGGAGATTGACAGAGAAAAATCGGCCTAGTAATCCCGTGTGTTCAGTGTCCTTAATGGAGAAAACTCCCAACCAACACAAAAGCAGCCTTTCTGCAGCACAGGATGAATAACGCTATATTGCTGCTAATAACGTTTGGCCATTCCTTTAGGAGTAAATCGCTAAGCATCTTCCCTTCTATAGTCTATATAAGACAACAGTTTAACGTTATTTATGCAGAAGTATCTCGTGAGGCCTGTCTCACAAAGCAGATTTAAGTGGTTACCCAGGTTTGTTTAGTTTGAGCAAACTCAAAAAATAAAAAAATAAAATAAAAAATTGATAAAGGGAGTCTTACTCTTTAGTGATTGTTACAACTGTAAAATATGCTATCGGAAACGTCTATCATCAAAAAACTAATTAGAACAATTCTGAAAAACCACTCTTCGAAGAAGATCCCATATTAAAATATGATTTTTTATTATTATTTTTTTTTTGTAGGAACAATAACTTCTTTGGCTATGCAGCAATCAGTCTACTTACTTCGGTTTTCATTTCAAAATACATCACACGCATGACATTAATGACACGTGATGATTTTGTTATCATCAACAAGGAGCTGATAACACCTGATCCTGCTTTATCTTGGCTTTCTTTGCCACAACAAATGCATTTTACAAACACATTTTTTGTCGAATTTGAACCACTGAATTTGTGAAAGCGAATTTGCAAAGCTAAATAAAAGACTATTACTAAGACTATCGAATATTATAGGTTTTATTTTTAAACAGAATTAATATTTTGGAAGTGAAATCTGAAAGGTAAATATGGATTATTGAATTTTTAACAATGAAAATGTGTGTGAAATGTTTTGACTTGAAATATTCACAGCTTAAATATAAAACCATGTTGAATTTCAGGCCATTAAAATGCACGCCCTAAAAATACAATGCATTAAAATGCAAGCATGGTTAATGCAATACATATTTTTTTTTCAGTTAGTGCAATTCAACAAGCTTTTTTGTTTCAAACACATTTGTCATTATTTTTCTTACAAAGTAATGACACATTTTGTTATTTTCTTCCAGCAGTTCTCTGAAGCTTTCACTGCAGCAGTAGTGTTGCCTGTTGTTGATTAAATGTGTTTAAATTATTTCTTCCATTTGGTTATTATCTCTTCATCTTCTTTAGAGAAGTATATCACTCTGCAACTCTTCATGTGTCACACGATTGGCTGCTCACTGCAAACTTCACATTTTGATTTACAAGAGCTTAAGAATTTATAGCCTGAGAACATTTTAAAGCCAGTGTTGTGATACTAAGTGTTAATATTTTCTTATTTCTTCACAGCAAAATCCCCAGTGTTAAATTAACACCCAAAGTGTACATATGAGTCCATCTTGCCGGGTGTTAAAAAGTAACACTGAAGCAGTGTTAAAGTTAATGAAATAATTGATTGATGATTGAGTGATGATTGACAATTAGTGGTGACACCTGATGTTAATAAGCAGAATCACTGAAGAAACAACAAGAGAAAAAGAGAGAGACACGACAACTACAACTGACTTCCAGCCATTAAACATTATTACACTTATTATTAACCAGTTTGATTTTATTTCTGTAATACATCAACAAAAGTTCTTATTGAGAATTAACAGATGTTTAGATGTTAATGTTTTAATGAAAGTTTAGTTTGAAGTCACCATGATGGTGAAAAGCATTTCCTTTAGTTGGGCTCTTGACTCTTTATTTATTAACATTAATTTTTCTCTGGCTGCTCCAACTTTGTGTTTGTAGAGCACATTTGTTATGGCCAGAGAAACTGTGATCTGGGCTGCCTTTCCCAAAAGTGTTGTAAGCCGAAGTTAATCAATTTAGGTTTACAATGCTTTGGGAAGCACAGTCATAACGGTTGTGTTTTGATGATGACATTCTCATTGTGAAATGGCCTGATTCATTGGTGACATCCAGTATTGTTAACCGCTCATATAGATGTTATATTATTTCTTTATAGTAAATCTCTGTTACCGCTTGAGATCCAGCAGAGCTTTTATAATCTGCAGTTTTTTTTGAAACACACACAGACATCAAGAATCAGCATATGACCCTCAACAATGGTGACAATCAAACAAAGTGCTTCATGTTGCAGTGCATGATGGGAGCCTCCAATCAAAACTCATCCATGACTCCCATCATGCACTGCTGCATGAATAAATTATGCAGCTGAATTGTCCTGTAATTTTCGTAGATTGTTCATGTTTGCTTTTATTTTTCTGTTGTTTTGTTGTGACAGTAGCTTGTTTTGTGATGTTCAGAGTTGATCTGTTTGTCAGTATTTTGTATTTATTTATTGTCACCGTTCTTGAGAATCATATGCTGATTCTTGATGTCTGTGTGTGTCTAAACACAGAAGCTTCTGTGCATAACGTATTTTTCTTTAAAAAAAAAAAAATAAATTGTTTGTACTGCTGTTGGATCTCAAGCTGTAAAATCACAGGACTACAATCATTAATACTAAAGCTACACATCAAGCATACGGTCAGAGATTTAGACTCTAAATGACATCAGGCCATCGCATGAGGATAATATCAGCATCAAAACATATTGTGACCAGATCATATTTTCTCTGGCCATAACAAAAGTGCTTTACAAACACAAAGTTGGAGCAGCCAGAGAAAAACTAATAATAAAAGGTAAAGAGTCAAGAGCCCAACTAAAGCAAACGCTGACCTCTTTCATGGTGACTTGAAATGAAACATTCCATAAAACATTAATTAACACCTTTTTTCTCTCTTTCCTTCAGTGATTCTGCTTATTAACATCAGGTGTCACCACTAATTGTCAATCATCACTCAATCATCAATCAATTATCTCATTAACTTTAACACTGCTTCAGTGTTACTTTTTAACACCCGGCAAGATGGATTCATATGTACACTTTGGGTGTTAATTTAACACTGGGGATTTTGCTGTGTTGGGCTCCACTTCTGACTGTTCTTGTGTAAGACTGCCCTTGTGTAACTTTTTTCGTTATGTTATGTGCACATCGTGGACACACCTAGACAAAACAAGAACTAGGCCTTGGACACACGTATACACAAACGGAAACTCAAGACACGCACATCTCACCTCTCTTGTTATTATATTTCTTAATATACTATATATAGTAAGGGTGACCTCTGAGTACTATGATTGGATGGCCTGGACATCGTGGATGATTCTGCTTTATCTTGTGTATAAATATGACCCTTCTTCCTTAATAATCTTGAGAATGTTATTGTATTACACTGTCTCTGTGTCTGCTTCATCATTCTCCCGAGTTCTCGCAGCGTTGCTGCCACACATCACAGAGGTTCAGACACCTGTTTCCAACTGACGACTGATATCTTCGAGATCTGCAGATAGTCTACCTGAAAATTAATCTAACAACAAAATTAAGCCTGACTGCATTCACTTGGACTCTGTGAAGGTGCATCATAATACAGGCCACAGGTTTACCATCCCAGACTAGACTGCAACCTGTGAGTATCAGTTCACACAAGCTCATTTTATAGTTTTGTAACATGTGCGTTGCTGTTCTGTTTAAAGCTGCAGTCTGTAAGTTTTTTGGTTAAAAATGATCCAAAATCAATTTTTGAGCAAGTACATAACCAGACAATGTTCAAAACTATCGCCTTACCTTACCCTGATTCACAACAGTAAGCTTGTAATAATGTTTTGTAATAAGAGCAGAACTGGTAGGTTTCACTGGATATTCAAGCATGACGCCGTTTGTCTTTGAGTCCCAGCTAGTAGGCTATATGGCATGTGATGATCCTGCTGGTAGCGGATCATTTATAGCCTTTTCTCACAGCAGCTGAAATAGCTAAACTTATCATTTTGATGGTGGATTGTAATCCAGAAAAGTCCAAATGACAATCATCAGTGAAAACTGGAGATTCACCCATAGTCAAAAGCAAAAGACTTCAGACTGAGGAGTTGCTACAGAAATTGAAATCTACAGGTAACGCTAAAACACACTGAATACACATAGTCACGAAATGCTGATGTTTTTAACATTAACAATTTGAGAGCAAAGTATAACAATAATAATAATTTGCACGGTTTGGCATGATCCGAGCTAATCGATCGTTAGATTTAATCACCATTGGTAGAGCGATTTATTGTAATGCTTTTTTTTTTTTTTTTTTTCAGTTGGTCAAAACAAAAGTGGTATACATGTTACTTGTTCAGATGACTTTTTCCGGTGAAAAAATTTATTTTGGTCATACTTCTAAGACATAGAATCTGTGTTTCTGAAGTACAGTATCCACACCGATGTGGTGACTGACAGCAAACCGATGCCGATGCACAACACACATAAAGAAGATAATTCTGCAAATAAACTGCAATTGCAGGTTTCAAACAGAGATGGCGACAAAAAACTTACAGACTGCAGCTTTAAGTAGAATTTTTTTTTTTTTTTTCCAAAGCATTGAGTAATAAGTATACAACAGCAACATATTTTGAGATGTTTTCTGGGGTAAATGGATTTTCTGGGGTTTGTGATTTACCTTGCGTTTAAATGTTAAGACATACAAGAAATGGAATTGGTGGAGATTGGTGGAGGTGGAAACAAAGTACAGTCAAAAACACTTTAACACAAATACAGAAAAACAAAGGGACTGGAACGGTCTATGTACAAAAACATGAACAGCTTGTTTAATGTAAAGTCACTAAGATATGTGCAAGTAAAAATAAAGGAAGGGTCTCTTCAGTATTTTCTTAATCACATTTAAACTGCTTTAGTAAGTCAAATGTCAGTAAAGGTGTTTTGATGTATGTATTGTTCACAGGTCATGGAGATTCATCAGTCTGCTGTGATTCTGCTGCTGATCTTGAGTGTGTCCTCCTTCACTCACGGTCAACCAGCAGATATAATGCGCAGCTATAAAAAATTCCTCAATCAGCATGTGGATCCATATATGACTGTGAATGACTGTACCAGTAAAATCAAAAACCGAGACATCACTGGAACTGATAGTGGCTGCAAACCTGTCAACTCCTTCATAGTAGCAAATGCAGATACAATTAAAGCAGTTTGTGGCAAAGGAGGAACTGCAATAGGTGGAAACCTGTTTGAGAGCAACAACCCATTTTCTGTGGTCAAATGTATAATAAAAACTAGTAAGTTTACTACTAAACTAACAACTAGTAAGGGAACTCCAAAGTGTGAATATCGTGGGATTGGTTTCACTGATAAGATTGTGTTGGCTTGTGAAAAAGGCTGGCCTGTACATTATCAAAGGTAATGAACAGATGACAGGCGGAAAAGAACGTCAGAGCTTTACAATGTCTTAATCATTTCTTCAAACCTACTTTTCTGTCTTTTGTTGTTTTTCCAAGTACAAAAAAATTAATAAAAATCAGTGAATCAATCATGAAGTCAAAAATAAATATAATTTAATACAGGGTATTATAATCCTGCTTTAGGGTCAGGTTGTAACACATATGAAAACAGTTTTCCTTATTGTTCTTTATGATCAATGCAAATTACCTCACAAATAAATGAAGTATAACAATATAAGCAAAGCAATATAACAGTTAATATAGGGGATATAATGTTACATATACTTTTTTTTCTTCTTTTTCTGTTTTTGGATAATGTTGCATTTATATTTTTGATGATTTGGAAAAAAAAAGCATTATTCTGTATAATTTTTGTATATGTAACTATTTTTGTATGTAGTCTGGTGTGTTAATGTTAATGTACACATATGGGGTTTTATGCAATTGAGGTATATGCACTTTTAAAAGATTTTTTGAGCTTACAAAATTGGATGTAATACAGTAAAATGATGTACTTAATTATGTAACACTCTTATTTTAACACTTTAACACTCTTGAGTATGGTCTCACATATACTCCCAGAAGAGTTAATTTAACACTGGAGTTTTTGTTTAGATACTGTGTTAACAATGCTAATGATTGAGCATTTTACCTAATAAAAAAAAAAAACATCTATGGTCTAAGGAGAGTCTAGAAAATTGTGCTGCTTGTGACTGAGTGAAAAACCTGGACGTGTTTGTTAAAGTAGGTTTTTGAAATAATCTCCGATGTTTAATGAATGATTCGATTGACAGTGGTGGTCCTAGAGGCAAAGCTGTTCAGAATGAGTTCTAGCATATGTTATGGATCATGCACATGTGTGAAAAATCAAATAATATACAATCATTTACCCGGATGAGAAATGCGATGGCGCCCCCAGTGGCCGATTTCTTTAAAGTTTCTCACAGGCCTCTAGACTCGTGAGTCAAACAGGACCAGCAAGTTTTGTTCTGATCAGTTAACACCTTGTCTGATAAGTGTCCAAACTTCACTGACTAACAGTGGATGTATTTTTTCTGAAAACACCTGCGATTGTTGATAAAGAAGCAACTCAACAATACTCAGGGGTCAAGAGCTCAACTAAAGCAACCACCAACCTCCATGATGGTGACCTCAAACAAACATCTAAACCTGTTAATTCTCAGTAAGAGCTTCTGTAGCACACGCGACGCAAAAGCGGCCACGACGCAAGCTTAGTTTCTGTGAACGGTAAACCCGCCTCCGGTTGTTAGCCTGCTGCACTGGGCCTGAGCGCGCTATGAGTTTGACTTGTTCAGCGTAAGGATTGCCAATATGTACATTTATTATCTTTCATTGTTATATATATTCACGTAGCAACTCACAATGTACAGTGAAGAAGAATACCTCTCTTCCTTTTGCCTAAGCTGCTTTCAAATGATCCTGTAATCGCCCCTGAGGGATACGATTATGCTGTTTTTGAAACACCAGATGGCGCCAATTATCAGGTAAATCAGTATCATAAAAGTGAAGTACGGTGCAAATATCCTTTATTCATCAAAACGCCTTTATCAGCCGTTCACTTGTAAAGAAGATATTGATAGACTCAGGTCTGTCTTCAGGTCCTATAGCAGGATTATGTTGTTGTTCTGCTGCAACTGCTCTGATTTACTATCACCATAGAAGCTACACGAGCAGGACAGAATGACTAGCTTTATGTGTACAGCTGATATTATCGATGCTTAACAGTATTAAACAGGCAATAGGAGGCAGCTCAATGTCATTATTAATCTTTCAGCAGCTCCTGAGAACTGAACAGCATGACATCTTATAGCACATCCTATCGAGTAAAAAGAGCGCGATTCCTAGAGAGACATCAGAGAGTGATGTGCTTGTTAAACGCCAGAATATCCAGCATTGTGTGTGTGTGCGTAATATTGTAAACCAAAGACAACAAACAAACAAGAACAGTAATTGACAGACAAAATAGCACTGTGAAGAGTAGGATCAATGTTTAATAATTAGAGTTAGATAAACTTCCATATGATAAGATAAAAATAGCACATTTTAGTTGAGTTTCTGCATGTTTTAAGCACCACTAAATTAAACTAATACAGAGAAACAATATTTCAAACAATACAATAACAACTATGTGCATATAAGCAAAAACAAATATAGACATCCTGTCATAGAATTAATGTGAATAAAACCAAAAACGTGAGGCATTGTCCTGTTGTTATAAGCCATGGTGTGTAAACACTCACGACGAGAAGAAGTACTTGAAAGTAGACTTTTAATAAATGAATCAAGGAACCAGGAGAAAATATCACACCACATACAAATGAGATCCGACAGACTAAGGGAAACAGGGAACAAGGCAAACAAAGGACTAAACGAGACTAATTAAGACACAGCTGAACTGAGGACACTAATCAAATGAGTAACCTGGGATACAAACAAATGGCGGGAAACAAGGAACAAAGGAGAACATGTGACTAATGAAAAACAAACAGAACAGAGACCAAAATAGAGATACATGTGAAGCCCGGAACACACCAAGCCGACGGTCGGCTGTCGGCCAGTTTTTGTTCGTCGTCCGACTAAGTTTTCTCAGTGTGTTCCGCACCTGGTCGGCTTTTTTTCGGCCAATTCGACATGTTGAATCGGCGTCAGAGCTCATCGGTCAGTCGGGCCATCTGATCATTCAGGGGTGTATTTCCCAAAGCGAACTATGGTCGCAAGTTCCGTCGTTACCAATAGAGTTCAATGGGACTTATGACCATGGTTCACCAACGATGCTTTCGGGAAACGCACCCCTGATTGGCTGTTCAGCTACTGCCACCTGCTGGTACGGAAAAGCATTTCATCTTACGCAGGCGCAGAACGGACGTGCTACTTGGCTGTCGGGTGTCGAGCGTCGGTTTGGTGTGTCAGGGCAACTTTGGACCCAGACATCAGTTCCAGTAGAAAGATACAGTATTTGATCATTGTTTTTTGGGGACATTTTCATACACAGACTCCGTCTTTGATTTCTGAAAGGAAACACAAACTCAATCAGGGACCTGCTGATGCAACAGGAAATTAATAAAAGACAAACTTAGGTTTCTCTGTGCAAAGATTAATCTACAAATTCTGACTCTTTTTTTTTTTTTTTTTTTTTTTACTTCTACTAGGAGGAGACCAGGGATGGTTGTAACACGGGTTAATTGTAACAACCAATTTCTCTAATCAGGAACAAGTTACAAATCACCTGATTCACTTCACACATGCTCGGTTTAGTCCTTATTCCACATGCGGTAGAGCCCTGTGGCAGACACTGCAGATTTTAGAGAAGAAGAACTCATTTTGATGTAAGACAGTAAATTATTTTACTTTATTTTTGTTATGGCAATTTTTGCTTTGTAGTTAAACTCGTCAAAGTTAACTTATGCTTACTGTGTGTCTGTGTAGATATTTTTCATGCAAGTTGTTAGTGCCAATGTTTTGGATGTTAGCTGTAAGGTGAGCTAGTTCATGGCTACAAGACTTTTTTGAATAAAAAGCTTTCAAAACTGATTTTTTTGCCGGTGGATTGCCATGTTACATCTCACTCCAGGGTCTGTTAACTAACCCTGACTATGGGGTGAATTATAACATTTCACTTCTCGTGTTTGAAACTAAACCATGCATTTTCTGTTTGTGCTGCAAAGATAACAGCTATGTCATTTAATATCTGACACTTTTAACTAGTTTTAATCACATTTTGAATGCACAGCCTTAAAAGAACTCCAAGATACAGACAGAAATGTCAAAAATGTTACAACCATCCCCAGTCTCCCTACAGAACAGATGATAACATGGATCAGCAAGAGGAAATGACATCAATCATGACCTTTTAAACAGTTCAATCATCAAACAGATTGTTTAAGTTTAGCAGGTTTGTCACAACAGCCTGTGCTGAGAATGACTGTCTTTCACACTAAAGCAACAGCAAAGGCACTTGTTGCAGCACGTCTGCAAAGCAACCAACGGCCTTTAAAGCTGCATTTCAGTTCAGATAATCATGAACCGCAGAGACGCTGCAGCTCGAGGACAGAGTTCAGCACAGCTAACATGGGTAACAACTCTGTGTCCTACTTTCTATCCAGAGAAAATTTAATGGTATAAAAGCTGATTTTGTACGGGTGATTTTATAATAACAAACCATATTACATGTGATTTTAAACAAATCAAACATAATTTTGGCCACAGATCACATCACAAGCAAAAATAAAAATTAGAAATGGTCTGTCCATAAACTAAAGACGTCACAATGAATATAATGATACACCGGTGTGACACGAGACTGACAGAGCAAGATTAAGACTATAACATTTTTAATGGATTACATGTATTGTTTAACGACCACTACCGTATGTTTTAATGTGTGTTTTAATGACGTGTGTGTGTGTGTGTGTGTTTTAAATGTGTTCATAGTAGTCATTCCTATGTGCTGGCTGTCATGGTATCTAGCGATGGACTTTAATGTATTAATGACAATATATTACTGTTGTTGCACTAATGTTTTTTTTTTTTCTTTTTTTTTTGAGGTCTGAAAAATCAAAATAGCCCTGTAAAATGGAAAAACTTACTTGAGGTACAAATAGTGGCCTTAAACAATCTTCTCTTTACTGAAGGTAATAATGACGGTTGAGTCAATAAACCACAAACATCTGTTCACTGACCGTCTGATGCTGGAAATTTCAAACAGTCACACTAACTGACTGCAACATTTTCTTGCAACTTGTTACCTTTTCTCGTGTTGTTGGTTTACACAATGCTGAATCAGTTCTGTCTTCCTCCCATGTCTTGTCTGCATTAACAGTAATCACAGATGTGTTAAAACAATAGTTTCAATATTATATTGAAATTTATGTCTTAAAAAAGATATATATTTATACAGATTAATTGCTTGCTCTCCTGACCTGTTTTTCTACATCTCCTGCAGATGCAGCAGATCACGACTACAGTCAACAGAGATCCAGCAGAGATCAGCACTATGTACAATAATGGTAGACCCTGATCTGTAATGGAGGAAATTACCCATTAGTGTGACTGAATCTGTCCGTCTAATTTAACACTATGTTGAAGTTTGTAGTAGGACTGAATTTATGCAGAAAGTCCATTAGAAAGTAAGACTACAAATAAAAGTCTAAAAATGAATACAGATGCAAATACTAAAAGAAGTATAAAAATGCAAATATACAAAACATGCTCAGGAGTACAATACCAAATAATGATACACACACAGACACACACTTATTGTCCCCTTGGAATTATAAGGTTCTATCTGCATTCTGAGCAGTTCTGAGATATTGAGCTTCAAAGTTTTTGCATTCCATTCAACTTTGTAGATAGAACCTTTTGTTTTCTAAATAAAAAGTCCCAAAATATACACAACATTAAAAAAACATCACATAATATGTGAATAAATCAATTTTGACAAATATGTCAGATAGAACCTTGTGGACAAGTTATATATATAGAAATGTATAAAACATGATCAGGAGTACAAAAACAATACAAAAATTAAAAAAAACCTAAATATCAACCTTATTTTCATTAAAAAATCTAACACCAAAAGGAATTGTAGAACTAGCATGACGTTTTGTCCTTCCTTTGATTGATGTCAGATTATTTTGCTTCCTAAGGCCCTGTTTATACCTCATATTAAGATGTGTTTTGGTCGATCTGATCAGTGGATCATGCTAAATACAGGTGTAAACAGGGTCTAAAACATTTTGAGCTTGTCCACATTTGACCACATCCTGAGGTACACATTCGACCGGATTGCTTTCGCATAGTGTAGAAGCTCATGTGGTTGAATGTGGTGTTCGAACAGCCACAAAAGACCATCTAGCATGAGTTTATTTCATCCATTAAAAAACCCATACATTTACCCAACCATAGACCCTCCCCTCAAAGAAATCAGGACAGAAGTGTTTGAAAGCAGACAAAAGAGATGGATCAAAACCTCATGTATAAAACGTTCCATAGATTTCATCCTAAAAAAAGCTTTTCAGATTTATAAAACCATGTGTACGCCAGAACCTGTGAAAAACTCCCTTTATAAAAGTCTAGGTCCAGACTAAACTGCATGTTTGAGCTGTTTTAACTGAATTTACACTGATATACCTTAAATAATGTCAGTGCCTTTTTTTTCTCTCTCTCAAGATGCACAGCAGTAATGTTTTTTCTAAAGGCACATTTTAATGTCCTAATTGAACTAAGGCCTAATCCTGGCTTAAACTAAGCCCTGTCTTTGAAACCAGGCTATAGTATTCTAGTCTTGTTTTAGAATTTTATATATATATATATATATATATATATATCAAAATTGTAGCATATAAAATACTGTTCATAGAAAGTTTTACTGTTTATAGAACAGTTATTCTTTTTTTTTCTTTTCTGCCCAAATAGTAACCTATTTTTAATTGTTTCAAACCAATCAAATATATGCAATTTTGCCTGAAAGGTAAACATATATTTTAGGATGTTTATATATTTTTAATGGAAACAGATAGGCGTTATTTTTGCATTTTAAATTATTGTCTAACTCAGTGCGTCCCTGACAAAACATTTTAAAAGTAAAACGTGCATATGTTTAATTTAATTTAAACTCTATCCTTCAAATACAATGGTATTTTACATAATATTGGGAAGACCATGAAAGAGGTTATCATTAGGTTACTGTCTGTCTGTGCACGACATCAACAGCACAGTACATGTACAGTACTGTGTCATTGGCCGTATTCAAACCGGACAATGGACCGTTCGATCACCGAGCAATATTTTTCAGTGTCTGTCATTGTACTGTCTGTAAGCCATCTGCTTAGATGTAGTAAGTATGAATCATTGATCATTACCTTTCTGAGACATTTCTTGTATTAATTTGATGGTGCTCTCTCCCAGCTTGCAGATCAGGTAGATGTACTGACGTGTTTGCAGTTCTCTCACTAATACATTGTCATTTCTTCTGTATCCTTTCCAATAGAGCTGCTTGCTTTTTATGCAACTACCTAACAGCCCATTTGCATACTCTAGACAGGGAACTATCAGGGAAGCAGAGGTAGCACAAGCACTTGGAGAACATCAGAAACAGAACGTGGCATCAGTTTATTGTCAGGAATTTGTTGTGTCTCGCCACAATCAGAGTAGACAGCATCAACGATTATAGGTTATATTTGCATTTGTTGCGTTGCGCCGCTCGCATCTGGTGTAGACACATGGTGTTAGATTCTTTATATGCTGTTGGTAAAGCATCTGCTTGATAGGAGGTGTTGTGTTATCAAATGTGTTATAACTGGTGCCAAGTATCATACATATCATCAGGGCCACTTGCTCTCCTTGTGTCTAATTTTAGAAGGGCTTGTTTTATCTGTCCTATACTACAGAGTTCATGCATTTTTGTTGGTTTGGCGAAAAGACAAGTTGCACACATGCATCAAAACATCAGCACTATAACTTTATAGATCAGCTTATTAATCAACGTTAATATCAACACCAACATACCTGCACATGTGTGACAGAGTTGAGTGATGTCCAGATGTTGAGTCTGGTGGCTGATGGGATTGTTCAGCACACAGCTGTAGGTGTTTTTATCCTGATATTCCACCTCCAGAGGTAGAGAGAGACTGATGCTGAGATCAGACACACTGATGCTGGACAATAAACTGTTTCCTTTGTACCAGGAGAGAGTCACATGACTCACATTCACAGCTGAACACACCAATGAACAATTTGATGATGATGATGATGATGATGAACAGTCTCTGGTGATGTCAGGAGTGGGCAGAGGAGCTGGAAAACAGAGAATAAACAGAAATATGGATAAATCTAAACATCAATCTTATTTTGGGTGTAGTGTGTTGATGGTCAGTAAGTGTATCTCAAACTATAACATGATTAAACATTTCAGTATATAAAAAGTTCAAGGAATATTCCAGATTAAAAAGGTTAAGCTCAATTTAATGTATTTTTGACAATGCTGATTGCCACAAAAATTAAGTAGATGAGGCGCTGAATGGTATGGAAGCTTGTTTCCGCCACAGAATAAAAACATGTAAAAGATAACTGCAACTTTTTATCTCTCCATTCTGACTTTTTTCTCACAATTGTACGTTTATATCTTGCAATTCTGACTTTTTTTCCTCCCAAGAAAGCCTAATTCTGAGGAAAAGACAGACTTTTTTCCTCCGAATTTTTTTGCAATTGCGAGAAAAAAAAGTCAGTATTGTGAGATAAAAGGTGGCAGTTACCTTTTTTATTTTTTTATTAAGTTGCCAAAACAAGTTTCCACTGAATGGGGTGATCTGTAAATGTTAAAATACTCACTTTTTCAACAGTACAGCCACAAGATGTGAACAATATGTTAACATCTTGTGAGTGTGAAAAATCACCTACTAACCTTTTCTGTGTACAGTTATATCCAATTTTATAACTTTTTTGTCACGACAATACGCCATAAACTGTAAAATGACTGTAAAAATGCTGAAGTGCTTCTGAAGTTTTCTTTTAAATCTAATGGCCTAATTCATGTCCATTATAAGTGCCTCGCCATGGGATGAGGGATGAGTCTAAATTAGTTTTTGTGTTGATTGACACAATGAATGCTATGGATTGAGCTTAACTTGTAAATACATGAAAGATGAGACAAATGATCTCTACTCACCATAGACAGAAACACTGAATGTTTTTGTTGTCAGTTTCGCTCCGTTTATCTCTAGTTTATAAAGTCCAGCATGTTCAGTTCTGGTGTTTGTGATGGTCAGAGATCCAGTTTGATCGTCCAGCTTCAGTCTGTCTCTGAATCTCCCATCAGGAACATCATCATATATGGAGAAGATTCGGTTCTCAATGCTGATTTTAGCTATGAGAGACTTTTCAGCTCCGTATTTCCACAGTAAATCTTCATCTTCATGTATTTCAGTAAGATCAGAGTTTAGAGTGACAGAATCTCCCTCCATCACTGACACTGAATCACCAAACACACCTGGAGAACATGAACAAGAACAGATTAAGACTACTGTTGGTTTACAAAGCCTGAAGTCAGCTATATAGTTTGAAAATATACGTTAATTGCTTTTTGAATTTATTTTACCTTTGTTGTTTTAAAATCTTTTTCAGAGATGGCTATTTGTATTTGTATGTCCAGTAACAATCAAATGAATATTTAAAACCACAAAAATACTTGAATACCGCCTGATACTTGAAAAGCTCACTTTTAACATTTTAATACTTTTCCCATGACTTTTCCAGGCCTGTAAATCACAATTTTAAAATCTTTGTCAGAGACCAGACTCCAAAGCAGATCACACAATATTATCTCAATTTGATTTGATCTATCTGAGTGAAAACAAACAGTAGTTTTTACTCTCTTCTGAAATATTAAGTCACAAAAATGTTTTTATAACTTACCAATCAGTCTCCACCAGCACAAACAGAACAAAACAAACATGTGAAACATTTTCTTCAGTTGTTGAGTCAAAAGACTATCTGCTGAAAACACTCGAGCTGGTGTGAATCCTCCCACGATGAGTTTGACCCTCCTAGTTCACACAACCTGAACACACGTCATATAGCCTATAGTTACTTCAAAATAATCTCTGGCTCTTATTAAGACTTTAACTGTTTTAATAATGTTTTTTTAAAAATCATTTAACATTGATATTGTTGTATGATGTTACGTATTAAATATGTAAAAGACCCCTGTATGAATCTCCTTGAATTACGCAGGTAAAATAAAATTCTTATTGATCGGTTTTATAATTAAATTAAGCAATCCATTTATCAATTATTGTTTTTATGGAACAAAACAAAACAGAAAAGTTAAAACTGTCTGCCATCTCATACTGCCAGGTTTACTAAGGTGTGACTCTAGCAGTGCAACATCCGAGTCAAACTGAAACCTGCTGTGGTTGGTTTTCTTCAGAAACTTGGTTTGATCTGCTGGATGGACAAACAGCTTTTGCATGACAGTGGCCATGGGTTTGATGTGTGTTTTGTTTGTAGGTGAAGAGTTTCTTCCTGTCCTGCTGTTATGAACCTCAGTCTGACTTCCTCTCTAGAAAAACCTGCTTTACAATAAAGTACTGAATCAATCCATCAAAACTAAAAGCAGTCAAAGAAGAGTCACAGTCCAGAGGTCAAACTGGATTCTTACCCATCATGCATTGTTTAACTACACTGATTGAAAGCTAAACTCATTTAATCTACATTTACATTTAATCATTTAGCAGACGCTTTTATCCAAAGCATCGAGGAGAGCAATAGAAGCAATCAAGAACAAATTAGGACAAAAATGGGTTACACTTTATTTTAGTGTCGTAGTTACATTGTAATTACTCAAATAAGTAATGAGTAGCCTACTATTAATTAACTACATGCACAGAGTGGGGTTAGGGTTTGGTTTAGGGTTAGTTACTTGTAATTATGCGTAATTTACTGTTATTACTAGGCTATAGTAAGTACATGTAGTAACGTGTAACTACGGCACTGTAAAATAAAGTGTAAAATAAAGTGCCGTGACCAGTCCCAGTAGATGATGTTAGTATCATAATGATTAATAAATGCACGCACAATTATCCATGAACTTGATAAATGTTGCAGATATGTTTTACTATCCACAACCAAAATGCCTTTTAACTTGTGTGTGCAAAATTCAGAATTAAATGAATGTGCATAAATTTGTTTAAATAGAGACATAGATGTGAATACAAAACTTTGATTATGTATTAATGTCGTTCAGAATTTGTGCGTGCAACGAGTAAGATGTGCATTTGTGAATCACGTGACACGCGGGCATTCATTGACTCGTTTCTGAGTCGATTCTATTTGATTCATTTTGTATTTTGAGACTTTCATTTCGCTTTTTAGCCTTGCACGATCCACACAGATCTTGCAGAGCTGTCTAAGAAAACTTGCTACCACTAGATGGCAGTAAAGCCTGCTAAAACAGAGTGTAGCAAGTGGAAACACTTTTTGACCCTGTGTTACACCCATGAGGAAGTTTATGACTGTTTCTAGGCAACCATAAACAACATTTTTGAAGAGTCATCCATATTCTCACCATGTGATGAAGAGGCCCATTAAATAATAGGTATAACATCATTTTCATCTACAAGTTCAAAAAAACTTTTTTTGTTTCGCTGTTCAAAGTGCTTTTTTATGTTTTTATTTTTTTTTTTTTATGAAACTCATGTTTCTTGTGTCTGAACAATTACAGACAAATTTGAAATATCAAAATATCACACGTTATATATACGAGGCTATACTGTTAGCATGATGTTATCTTTAAACTACTGGATGATACAAGTTTGTTAAAATGATATGAAGAATGGTTTCCTCTTATTATGATTACTTATAAAGTATTATTGTACAGTAATTCTACATTGCATTTCATGAATTTTAGACAAAAATTGTTCTTCGATTTGAACTTGATTTTGTTCTAAAAATTTTAAATAGGCTTTGTTTAAAAAAACTGGCCACTGAAGTTGGCCCTGCAACATTAATAAGTGGGATGTTGTTTATTTGCCTGGTTCTGTAAGGTTAATTTATTTTGTTCTGAAATTTTTAAAAGAAGCCATGTTGGGAAAAAAAGGCCTTTAAAGTTGTAGACTTTAAAGACTCACCCAACCACCCATCCATCCATCCATCCATCCATCCACCCACCCACCAGGTTACTGGGAGCTGAAGCCTCAACCAGCGTCTGGAGCCACAGGCGGGGAAACACCGTGGATGGGATGGCCAGTTCATCACAAGTCTCACAAACAGATTTTAAGAAACAGTTTTTTTTTTTTTTTTTTTTTTTTTTGGACATTTATTCAGTGATTAAAATGATAAATGTACAAATAATGTGCCTTCCTGAGGGAAATAGAAATGAGTAATTTAAACAGTAATTTAACAAAAAAATATTGTGACATGAGTTTTGCTTCAAAGAAAAAAAAACTACAGAAACAACTCCAAAGCAAAAGGGATAGTGTATAAATGATAGCATATGCATAAATGTATTTAAAATAAAAAATAAATAGATAAAGGGACTAGCAGCAATAATAAATAAGAATAATACCAATTATAAATAATAATATTGATGACAGGTTAGTCACAAAGTTTAACAATCAAAACCTACAGAAAAGCACATGAAAAGATTTGCCATACATATTTCTATCGTCACCATTAATCCTATAACGGAGACTGACACACGTTGTTTGTAACACAAAAGAAGAAGTCATTTGTTATTAAATTTCTCTTGCATTGATAAAGCATGAGGAAATGTTCAGTTTTCTTCAGCATAACCGGTGGCACAATCTACCCCCATGTGGCTCAACTTACCCTCGCCCAAGGCTCAATTTACCCCTCACTGGGGACGTTGAGCCAAGACTAGAGACCACTTTTTCGGATAGTGATATTTGGAAAGCAGTTTATTTTAGATTCAAAATGATTATTCAAGGATGAACCACATCCTGAAATGTTTGTACATATTTTAGTTGGACACACTCATTTTAAAGATGCTGCAAGTAAAAACTGGCCCTGCTCTCATGGCATATTCGGATGCAGCGTAAATGTTGAAATCAATTGTTATGTTCTTTTCAGTAAAGGTAAAGACCTTTTAGTTTAATATTATGTTATATTGGCGATTTAGAAGAGTTTCTGTGATGTTTTGTGATGAGGCTAACGACAACTAGTTCAGTTCAATTCAATTCACATTTATTTGTATAGCGCTTTTCACAATACATATCATTTCAAAGCAGCTTTACAGAAAATGCATGTCAACATTACAATTTAGAGTGATCTGTTATCAGAAGTGACTGTGTCCAAAATATGTAATTTCAGAAATGTACATGTATAAATCATGCAGTTAGCTAGCAATGTATAAATTTAAACAATGTATTAATTTAAGGTAGAAATTAGGGACTATGATGTGTGTTTTTTAGTGTACAATAACAGTTATGCAGTGGTACAGTACTCTTAATGTAAGAACTTCTTGACATTTTACTTTGTTTTCAAAACTATTATTTTTCTGAAAAACAAAATTATATTATTAATCTTTTAATTATTTTGGCAATTAATTTTTATATTCATAAGACAAAAATAACTCAAAAGAAACCCTCATATATTACCTTTGATCTCACAATATACTTTGAAATATTCACTTTGTAATTGAACTAAAGTGGTCTCTTACACGTTTGTGTATATGAAAGCTTGATGTTTAAATTCACCCAGATAATTAATGCCCATAACCAAAATAATGAAACACCAAATTATACTATGCATTAAAAAAAATATAGCCTATATATATATATATATATATATATATATATATATATATATATATATATATATATATATATATATATATATATATATATATATATATATATATAGTAAACTACATTAAACTGTTCTGCTCTACAGCCTTCAAATCTTTAGACAAACAAAACCACACTGTGAGTTAAAGTTATTATTAAATACTAAGAACATAAAATAACATTTTCACAGCTCTGCACAAACTGAAGCCATTTTAATGCAAATTAGAGTGATGAAATGTCACTAAGATATGTTGAGCATCTATCTGATGAAGCACTTAAAGTAATTTTAGAAGTATTAAATAAAGTGTGGATAACAGGCATATTACCCACTTCATGGAAACATTCAATCATTATTCCAATAAAGAAACCTGGGAAAGATCATTCTGAAGCAACTAGTTATAGACCTATAGCATTAACTTCAAATTTATGCAAACTCATGGAAAGAATGATAGTGAATAGGTTAATGTATTATATTGAAAAAAGAGATTTGTTTTCTCCACATCAAAGTGGTTT
This sequence comes from Mylopharyngodon piceus, assembly GCA_039654765.1. NCBI lineage: Eukaryota > Metazoa > Chordata > Actinopteri > Cypriniformes > Xenocyprididae > Mylopharyngodon > Mylopharyngodon piceus. The sequence continues at coordinate 45,293,612 of CM077438.1, forward strand.
TCGTAGTGGAAGAAATACAATGGATGCAGTGGTGTGTCTAGAGTCGGATATAAGAAAGGCACAGGTCAGTAAAGAAAAAGTTATAGCAGTGTTTTTCGACATAGAGAAAGCGTATGACATGCTATGGAAAGATGGTCTATTAATTAAAATGAAATCCTTAGGTATTAGAGGTAGAACATATAATTGGGTATTGGACTTTTTATATAATAGAACAATTCAAGTCAGGGTGGGAACAAGTCACTCGAACAAATATCAAATTGAAAATGGAACGCCACAGGGAAGTGTTTGTAGCCCGCTCCTGTTTAATATCATGATTAATGACATCTTCAGTCAGGTAGAAAATAGTATGGGAAGATCGATATATGCTGATGATGGTGCATTGTGGAAGAGAGGGCGGAATGTGACTTATACGGTTAATAAAATTCAGACAGCAATAAACCAAGTTGAAGATTGGGCTAAGAGATGGGGATTCAGATTATCGGTAGAAAAGACACAGGTTATATGTGTCTCAAAAAAGAAGCATATTCCAGTAGAGTTGACATTATATGGCCAACCTTTAAAGCAGGTGACTAAAATCAAGTTCTTGGGTGTATGGTTGGATGAGAAATTAACATTCGGTATTCATATAGAGAAGCTAGTGACCAAATGTAAGAAAACAATAAATATAATGAGATGTCTAGTAGGATGTGAGTGGGGTGCAAGCTTTAACTCACTAAGAAACACATATTGTGCCCTTATAAGATCTGCAATAGACTATGGTTGCATAGCATATGGGTCAGCATGTGAAACACTTTTAAAGAAAATTGATGCTGTACAAACTCAGGCACTTAGAATATGTTGTGGGGCATTTAAAACATCCCCAGCTGCAGCGCTGCAAGTGGAAGTGGGTGAAATGCCTTTAGCAGTGAGACATCAACAGTTGTCTATTGTATACTGGGTAACATTGAAAGGGCATAAGGAATCACACCCTACTAGATATGTATTTCATGAGTGCTGGGAACATACTCAAGGAAATAATCGCAGTATAGGATGGATAGGTACGCAATTAGCCCAATCAATGGGAATGGATCAGAGGAATTATAGCCAAACTGTGTCATTGCCTGCTATTCCTCCATGAATGTTTCCAATGCCCTATATAGACATTCAGTTACACAAAGAAATTAAGGAGAATGAGAAAATATCAGAAGAATATGTTGTTCGGCAATACATGGTAAAGAAGTATAGAGATATAATACATATTTTTACTGACGGATCAAAAGATCCAATCTCAGGCAAAACTGGAGCAGCTGTATTTATTCCAAAATATCAGAATACCATCAAAAAGAGAACAACAGATCATTTATCAGTATTCACTGTTGAATTAGTTGCAATTCTCCTTGCTTTACAGTGGGTGGAGGAAATGAATATTGAGATAGCAGTTATATGTACTGATTCTATGGCAGCCCTGGAAAGTTTACAATCTGGACATTCTGATAGTAGACAAGATATTGTATTTGAAATTTTACAGTCATTATACAGGCTAAATAATAAAGGAAATGACATTAGATTTCTTTGGGTTCCGGCACATGTAGGGGTGGAGGGCAATGAGGTGGTAGATATTCTGGCAAAGAACTCACTTAAAAGCAGAAATGTAGAGATTCACATTGATATGAGTAAATCAGAAGCAAAAACATGTATTCGTAAGGCGGCACATGACATCTGGCAGAAGCGTTGGGAAAGAGAGATTAAGGGGAGACACCTGTTTCAGATCCAGAAAAAAGTGGGAAAAGGAGATTGGAATTCAATATTAAGAAGGAAAGAATCATCATTAATTTTTTAGACTTCGCATAGGACACACAGGGTTAAATTATAGTTTACAAAAAATCAATAAACATCCTACAGGGAAGTGCAATAAGTGTAATGAACCAGAAACAGTTGAACATGTTCTCATAAATTGCATAGCATATACAAATAAAAGACAAGAGTTAAAGGATAAGATGAAGGAAATGGAGCATAATACAATATCATTAGAAAATACTCTGGCTAAAAAAAAGTGGAGGAATTCCTATGCAATATGCAATATTGAGGTTTTTAAAGGAAACAGGAATTGATTTAAGAATATAGGTTTTTTTGTTTCTTTGTTTGTTTTTCTCATTTCCCATCGATACTCCACACTCCAGTTCAGTTGGTGGCGGTAATGCACCGAAAGCTGGTCTGCCAACCGCCAATAAATTAAGAAGAAGAAGAAGAAGAAGAAGAAGAAGAAGAAGAAACTTCACTACGTCATCACGCTAGAGTGCGTAAACCTATGGCGTAAACTGACCCTGGACAACCAAACAAGCTACCGTTACTTGCCCACTTTCACTTGGCGTCGACGAGGAAAGAACTTCAAATTTCTCATGTATCAAAATCTGCATTGATTTTATTCGGAGAAATAATGAAATTGAAGCCTCTCCTTTGTTTTCCCTTACTGCTCTGGTGTTTACTCGATCATGGTAAGAAATTTAGGTGTAGGCCTATATCTCTCTTCTTGCTGACGCAGTTGTTTTGTATCTACTCTAATGCTGTTTGTATCTACTCTAAATAGGCTGTTTGACAGAAATGCGTTTATCATTTGTATTTTGCAGTGTGTGTTTTTATTTGACCAGTGTTGGACATTTAGGTTTGTAGAATCTCTCCTTCAGCCAACGGTAAAGGCGAAAATAACGCATTTATGTTTTGTATTTGCTCTAATTTTATAGTCGACAGAAATCCATTTATTCTTTGTATTTTAAAGTATGTTTTTCTTGATCTATAGACCTTATGTAGCCCCGCCCCTTTTCAGCGCTGCGCTCGTTGTCTTTTGACTTTAGATTTGTACAGCGATCTTTTTTTTTGGTTCTGATACCATGGTTTTACTAAAGTTATATTGTAGTAAAACTGTAGTAATACTATAAGTAAAACTGTAGTAAACCATGACTGTAGTAGCCATGGTTTTTTGGTGCAATCCATGGTTTTAAAAAACCATGGTTCTACTACAGTAATACTGTAGTAATACTACAGTAAAAGTGTAATAACCATGACTGTAGTAACCATGGTGTTTTGGTTCAAACCGTGGTTCAAGTACCACAAATTAACTATGGTTGTATTACCATAGTTTAACCATGGTTTTGCTAAAGTACCTAAAAATTACATTTAAGCCTACTTATTCAACAAACATATATGACATAAAAACAGAATGACAAGTAATATTCTGTGATACAGGCTTTATTACAGCAGTTACATCATCTGAAAGAAAATATGAACTGTTGCAATTGTTCTCACATGACATAAAATGATTATGATGAAACTTAAAAAAAAATGGTGATAAAGTACTGCTGTGCAGTGGTAGAGATGGATTTCTGCTAATTTACAAAATAAAGAGTAATTGTTTCACTGTAATAATGTATTATCTCTATAGAAATTAATTACATGTACAAATAAACATGACTTATTGCACATACACAGCATTATACCTCCTACCTCCTTATGTAGGGCTGCAACTAATGATTATTTTGATAACCAATTTATCTGTCAGTGTATTTTTTTTTATTAATTGGATGACAAATCTAAATAATTTATACACTGATTTTTTTTAAATTAAAAAATTATTTTAATCCATTATTTTAAACAATGTCAGTCCACATCATGGACTCAGACGACTTAAGAATGATATTAATACCCTCTGTTCTTTTTGTTTAGAGAAACCTGAAACTACTTTACATTTATTTTGGAATTGCTCTCACACACTGAATTTTGGTGTGACATTTGTGACTTTCTTAAATGTTATGTGAATCCAAATTTTAAATTTACATACAGAAATGTCATTTTTGGCTTTCATGAATGTGAAAAGAAAAATGATATTTATTTTATAAACCTTATTTTTCTGTTAGCCAAATATCACATTCATAAATGTAAATTTTCAAAGTGCAAACCTCTTTTTTTTTTAAGATTTAAACATGAGATGAAAATGTATTTTGACTTTGAATTTTCTAAAAACCTGAAAGCTTTGAGAACAGTGGCTGTGTTTAAGGACTTGGCACTTAATCTGGACTGAAAGTCTGCTGGACTCTGGCATATTGTTTTATTGTTATATGACAATGATGACAATTGTTGTTACGGTTTGTTTTGTTTTTGTTTTTTTCAAGCATTTAAAAAAAAAAAAAAAAAAAGAAAGCTATGCCCGCTGGGCATGCGCACATCAATATTGCGGCATTTAATTACTGTATTTGCAGTATTGTATGGGTAGGTTTAGGGTTGGCATAGGTGTAGACGTTAGTAAAACACAACTGGAGGTGACAAATTTCCTGTTCGAGAGTGGAGCTCCATTCGCCCATGGTCTGCAGCCAGACCCTTCTCGTTCTTCTGAGTATGAGGCATAGGTATGGGGTCTCTGTATTTGTGGGTGTTTTCAAACTGGTGGGTGTTTATATATCATGCAGTGAAAATGATCCCCTTCACCCAACCCCAACCCTAAACCCTACCCACACTCCGACGTGGGCAAACCAGGTAACGCTCTCAAAAACACCCCTCTGTTTATGGCCTCGCCCACTGATCATTACTGTCCTGCAGAGACCTGTACTTGGGTTCTTCTCGAAACGTACAACGTCGTCACGTTCGGCCGACGTAAAAAAACAACAAAGAAACCTCCGGCCTCCGCTGAAACCGAAAGTGATTGCTGTTTTGTATATTATTGTTTTATATTCGACAGAAAAAACATTTATCATTTGTGTATTGCTTTGTGTGTTGTACTTGACTAATGTCATATTCGAGGTTACAGTCTCTCCTTCAGTCAACAATAAGGTGAAAGTGACGCATTTATGTTTTGTATCAGTTCAAATCTAATATTCGACATAAATGCATTTATCAGTTTTATTTTTGCTTGCATATATTTGTTACAATCTCGCTTCTTGTCCACGATAAAACAAACGTCATAGCGCCTATGTTTCGTGATAACTAAAAAATATATAGGCTAAATATGGAAAAGGTGAATGCTCAGGTCGTATGATTTGTTATAAAACGTCATTTAAAAAGAATATACCATCATACAGTGAGTAGGTCTAAATGATTATGTATTTTACATAAGTACATAAATTGATCAATTTACCTTGAATATGTTGTTAGTTGCTGTGGATAAAAGCCTCTGCAAAATGCATAAAATGTAAATGAACACATGTAATTTATGTGGGAGATTAAAACAGCAAGACTAAAACATCAATATATGGTAAAAACACGTCATTGTATCTGAATGTGGTGAAAAGTAGCACAATTTTAATAAAATACAAAAATAAAATTATTTTGTGGGTAATGTTTTAATAATTATAATGGGAAATATTCATTATGAATTTGATTATGAGTAGATCTTTGCAGATTATGCAAGATGTTATGATAAAATAAGTGGGATCATAATATGATCACACTTATTTTATCATAACATCTTGCACAGTCAGTCACAATATTATTGTGACTGACTGTTGAGAACCATTTTTTCACACTGGTGGTATTTGAGGGACTCAAACTATTACAAAAGGTGAAAACATTCACTGATGCTCATCAACGCAAAGATTGTATGTAGAAGCAAATTAACTCTAGAAAACAGATGCCTCAAATTAGCCCTGTAAGGCTAAAGACCAATAAAGGAAATCTGGGCTATCATCCTGTTTTCTTAACTCTTACAAGTTTGCAAAACCAAGACATATCCAACCTTTTGGACTACGGATCAGACCACATTTACAAAATCTCAGAGTGGATGTAAGCATACTGGAACAAACATACTTCCCTTAAAATTCCCCCTTGGAGATTAAAAAACCCCAAAAATAATTCTAGATTTAACAAGAAACAAAAAAATCTGAAACACACCCAAATAACTTTCAACAAAAACTCCTCTACATCGGAGAAATGTTTCCATCACATATCCCTTTATATTGACGGATCAAAATCTGAGGACTGTCTGTGTATCATCTCCATTTGTAATCAACCATCAAAAAAGAGGAACATCCACCTCTAAACATAGCTCAATTTTTACAGCAGAAGCAATGCTATCATTTTGGCATTGGATTACATAAAGACTGTGCAACAGAGAAAATTTCTTATAATTACAGATTCAAAGTCATGTCTCCAAGCAATGATATCCCTTAAAAATGATCACCCAGCACTTGTAATGATTTTTTTTTTTTATCATTTTTATCATCAATTTAATATCTGGTTTTGTTGGGTAACTTTGAAAATGCATGGAAACATGGAGATGAAAAAAAACAAAAAAAAAACAAGGTTTGTAGCTGCTTGCATTGCTAAACATTCTTTAGTTGTCTTGACAAGTTTGAAGTTAAAAGACCACCTGTACACATTAGATGAACACAATTTTTTAAGTTGACTTTAACTGGAGCAAATTAGTTGAGTAAAGTTGAGTGCAATAGGTTGCCTTATTTTTTTCAAGTTTTTTTTAGTTGTCTTAACAAGAAGTTTTAAGTTCAAAATATTACTTGGTACTCATTAGATGAGCAAAAGTATTTAAGTTGATTTTAACTGTAGGGAATTAGTTGAGTTAACTTAAGTTGAGTGTGATAAGTTGCCTTATTTTAAGTTAGCTCAACTTGATTTTTTTTCCCCCAGTGCACTGCAGAATAGGCCATTCCAGGATATCACACTTTTTTTAATACTAGGAGAAGATCCACCAAAATGTTCTTTCTTTTTATCATTGAAGCATGTTTTATTAGATTGTGCTGGTTTTAACCCTGTGAGAAACCTTTTTTTATTCAGTTAACTCTTTTGAAGAAGTTTTTAACAGAGTTAAACCAAATAGCCTATAGTTTTAGAGTTTTTAGGAAAAATAAATTGTAAACATCTGATATAGTTTTACCATAAAAGTTTCTCACCATGCAAATAGCTACAGAAGCTGGCATGGCATTAAAAACAAACAATCAAACAAGAAGGAAACACATAAAAGCCACATAATATATTTACATGTTTACTACAAGACAAAATAAGATGATTTACCCAGATAATCCAATTCAAAAATGCACTTAATGCATCTCGCTTGAGCATCAGTGAATGTTTTTACCTTTTTAAATATTTGCCCATTAGTCCTTCATTCTACCTCAGTGTGAAAAGATTGATCTCAAAATCATACAGTCCATGTTGTAATGGGTTCAAATATGTAACATCTGTTATGTGAAATAGCTTATTCAAGACAGTACCAAATAAAAAAAATAAAAAAATGACATTTTTGATTACTTTTTGTTAAAATAAACACTGCAAGGGTTATGCAAAGTAAACGTATATGAGCAGAACTGTATATGAATCAGGATGTGGTTTGTATTATGGTTATCAAGTTGTATAAGATCCTCCATGAGACTCAGTATTTCCCATACATTAACCCGCCACATTCTAATTTGTCCTGCCACAGTCTCAAAATTAAACGGAAATTAGGCCTGTCGCGATATTTATAATAATTGCGCGCTTTTATACAGCAAAAGTGGGAGTCATAGAGCAGCAAAAGCACAAATTAAATTTTCATGCACTCGGAGTCATCTGAAGCCATTCTATAGCTTCATGTGAGGGACAGAAGAATATGTACATTGTACATTGTTAAATTTAAGTTCACGGAAACTCGTCTTCCCTCTGTTGCAGCTGTCAATCATTCTCTGTTCAGCACTCAAACAGCGCGTTGCATTCGGTAACGACAGTCAGCCCCCGGACCCCCCTAGAGGGACCAATGTCCACCCACCACAATCTCACAAAATCCTGTGGGAAACACTGAGACTCGTATATGTTTGTCTGATGTGTGAATGTGTAAATCAATGATGTTCCTCTACTGTTTGTTTGCATGTTACATTATGAATCCAGTAATATTTCTCTACCCAATTTTTTTATGATCTATTCTGTACAAAAACATTTTCACAACACTTTCCTGTTGTATAATGTTGTTTAGCTCTTAATGAACTCTTCATTTCTTCTTTAGGTGTGTTGGGTGTTGATTCAGAAGAAGTGTCAGTGTCTGTGATGGAGGGAAATTCAGTCACTCTACACACTGGTGTTTTAACAAACCAACAAGACAAAATTAGATGGTATTTTAATGACACTCGCATCGCTCAAATCAATGGAGACCAGAGTAAAACCTGTACAGATGTTCAGTGTAATGAAGGTACTGAGAGATTCAGAGGCAGACTGAAGCTGGATCATCAGACTGGATCTCTGACCATCACAAACACCAGAACCACAGACTCTGGAGATTATCAACTGAAGATCAGCAGCGGCAGCAGAGAGAGAGAAAAGATCTTCAGTGTTACCATCCGTGGTGAGTCATTGTTTAAAAAGCCTTCTGAATCGAAGCGATGCGTTTGGAGGTGAGGAGTGAGGAGGTGGCTTCTGTTGCTCCAGCCCCGATTGTTTTTTCAAAAGCCCTCAATCCTTTAGGCTTTTTGATAGTGTTGTCAAAAATAAAAAAATCAATGCATATCAACTGAAATATTTGAAACGGTTCAATACCGCTTTTCTGCATTATCAATTCACTGATGCCACATCTCTTTTGTCTCTGACAGTGAGTTCATGCACACAGCAGTCCTGCATAGACTCATTTCATTCGGTCTGGTTGAGGCATTTTTGAGTTATTCAACTGCCTGTACTTTGGCGGACCACCATATTCTTATCTGTGCTGCCACATTTTCATAATAAACTGAAAATATTTTAAAACTTCTTGTAATTACATAAAAATGTCCCAATGTTGTTCTGCGCCATTGCTTTGGCAAAGTATCTGTCAAATTTACTAAAAACGAAAGTGCGATAAGTGCACCCTTATCAAATTGCAGTTAAGACTGCAAAAGTATATAGTCTGATTGTGCTGCATGTTTCAAAGAGAAGTGAAACACTGTTTTACAATAGTAAAACTAATCCATATGAATTGAGCGGTTTAGTTCAAATATTCTGAAGAGACTCGATCGCTTCATATGATGAACAGATTTAATTTAGGCTACTAAAGGCTAGTAATTTAGGCTTTAGTTACAAACATAAATGCCATGTGACAGCTACATTTGATTCTACTTTGCTACTGCACATGTACGCCTGTGGAGTTTTGTATGTCATAACTCTGTGAGGAATATCTTGTGATCGACACAATGGACTCATCTTAATCGTGAGAATCTGCCGTAAATAATAATGTGCCACTTTCCACAATTTGAGCATGTTTCGTAAAGTTGTACGAAAACGTACAAATTTTGTCAAAGCCCAAAACAATTATGCTTGTTGTATTCTACTCCGTGAGACCTTTTAAATCTGAGCTGTATGGTGGGTTTTTTTGACAAATCGCAGTACATAGTACAAAAAAGTATTTCATGAATTATTAAAACATTTTTTTTGTCAACAAATAACTCAGCTTTACTTAGGAGTTAATCAAATTGGCTACATTAATTGTAAAGTTCAGACTCTGAGTGTATGTTTTTCTGTTTGTTTGTTTTTGTTTTTTTGGTCTTTTGTTTTTTTGTGCATCAGAGACAAAGGCACCTTTGAATACTAGCACATTTGACAGTCATTTTGATGGTGAAACGATGCGTAATGTACAGCAGCCGCACAACACCAGCAGCATCTTTGCGCTCAGACTGTGATTTCTGCAAAACAGAACACAATGTAGCTTGTCATTGGAAACGTATTCCAAAAACAGTGCATCCATTATATTTATTGCTTAAAGTTGGCATGAAACAGAAGTTGTGATTGTCTTTTCTTTACTATTGTGACGTATATCAGAGTGAGACGGCATCTGGACAAGAACAAATGTAGGGCGGTGCTTGGTTTTGTCCATGACATGTTATTTATGTGGGAGATTCAAACAACTGGATGAATAACATTTTGTAGAAAAAACTTGACATTGTCTTAATCTGAATGTGGTGAAAAATAAAACAATTTTTATAAAGAACAAAGTAAAAATATTATGAGCAGTATTCATCTGTTTAATATTAATAATGGGTAATATTCATTATGATTTTGAGTATGAGAATAATTGGCTGTGTAAATGCACAGATAGGGAGGGGGTGAAATATGAATCAGATGTGGGCTGCATGTATATCTGTCTGATGAGTGAATGTGTAAATCAATGATGTTCTTCTGCTATTTGTTTGCGTGTTACATTATGAATCCAGACATATTTCTCTACTCAATCTTTATGATCTGTAGAAAAACATTTTCACTGCACTTTCCTGTTCTGTAATTTTCATTGGCTTATAATTAACTGCTCATTTCTTCATGCGTTTCTGGTGTTGATACAGATGGAGTGTTTGTGATGGAGGAAGATTCAGTCATTCTAAATGCTGATGTTAAAAAAAACCAACAAGACAGAATTAGATGGTATTTTAATGACACTCGCATCGCTCAAATCAATGGAGATCTCAGTAAGTTCTGTACAGATGTTCAGTGTAATGAAGGTACTGAGAGATTCAGAGGCAGACTGAAGCTGGATCATCAGACTGGATCTCTGACCATCACAAACATCACAAACACACACTCTGGACTTTATGAACTGAAGATCATCAGCAGTGGCAGCAGTGACAGTGAACAGATCTTCAGTGTAACTGTCATTGGTGAGTCATTATGTTTAAAAGCAAGTCTTGTACATTTAAACCACATCAAAAATGTGTTTATTGAATTATTTTGCATTGATGAGTTTTTTTTTTTTTCCCTTTACCTGTAAAAACATTATTTTTCTTATCATTTTACAGTGCTGCAATGCCTGTTTTCACCCTGTTTGGATGCTCTGTGTTAGTTTCGGTTTCATTTAAACCTGCCTTCCAAAAAGCGCAGTTTGCTCTGATTGGTCAGCCGGCCCCAGTGTGTTGTGATTGGTCTACCGCTTACTTGGAGCATATGTCAGAAATGTAACTCCTCTTACTATAACTGGCAAGTATTAGCTGTGGAGGCTTCCTGAGATTCTGTTAACACAACTGTAGCTACTCTGAGTCCAATAATGACAGTTAAGAAGAACGAGCTGATCGACCTGATCTACCTTTGCAAACATGACTTGTGCAGGACGCATCACAGTGGTAATTCTTTATTTTATACCTCTCTTACATTTTAGATGTGATGTTATAACTTTGGCATTTATAACATCTGACCTGCATTGGTACAAAAACCATTTGTTAGAAAAACGTTGAACACAACAAAAGGTTGTGGTTGTACGGTTGAGGAATAGTGTTAAAAATACATTTTAACCACTGTTTCCTAAGTTAGGAACGTAGAAGAGGGAGATTTGGACTTGGGGTGGAAGAAACAGTTTCTCTTGGACATGGCTAAAACACGCTACTAACTCAACCAGGCTCCGGCCCTTTATTCTGCGTATGCCTTGGATGGGAATTGTTTAAATGAGGAATATTGTGAAGTGTTTGTTCCTGGAAGAAATCTCAAGACTACAATGGAGGCGTTTTAGGGAGTTCAGAAACCGTGACATTGATATAGAGAATAACTCCTGCTGTAGGGACTTTGCAGAGCTTTTTCTTGCTCAAACAGCAACATTACACACTAAAGAAAGATGAACATGAAAAAAGCATAATTTGTCCTCTTTAAACACATTTTGTTCTTCCATTGGTTAGTTGTTTTATCATTCAGTTTTGTTCACCAGCAATCAAAAATACAGAGGTTTTAATGTAAAAGCTTGTTGTATAAAGCACTATATAAATAAAGGTGACTTGACTTAAAATGTATTCATAATCACAGAATGTGGATAAATGTTACTTTTCAATCTGAAATTCAAAGTATGTTTTATTTTTTTCATATCCACAGTTCTTATGTTGTGTGTCTGTCCCCCCCAAAACTAGATCCTCCAATCATCTGTTGGTTTGTGTTTCAGGTGTTTCTGCTGCTGAACGAAATAAAATGAAGAGAAAGTCAGTGAAGGAGGGAGAATCTGTCACTTTAGATCCTGGTGTAGGAAGAAAACCAAACGATTCGATGACGTGGTATTTTAATGACACTCTCATCGCTGAAATCACTGGAGATCAGAGTAAGATCTGTACAGATGTTCAGTGTGATGAGAGATTCAGAGACAGACTGAAGCTGGATCATCAGACTGGATCTCTGAACATCACAAACACCAGAAACACAGACTCTGGAGAATATAATCTACTGATCAACAGCAGCAGATTCAGTATCATTAGGAGCTTCAGTGTTTCTGTCACTGGTGAGTGTAATTTAAAGGATTAGTTCACTTTCATATAAAATTTTCCTGATAATTTACTCACCCCCATGTCATCCAAGATGTTCATGTCTTTCTTTCTTCAGTCGAAAAGAAATGAAGGTTTTTGATGAAAGCATTCCAGGATTATTCTCCTTATAATGGACTTCAATGGCCTCCAAACGGTTGAAGGTCAAAATTATAGCTTCAGTGCAGCTTCAAAGGGCTTTAAACGATACCAGACGAGGAATAAGGGTCTTATCTAGCGAAACGATCGGTAATTTTCGAAAAAAAATGTAAATGTATATGCTTTATATAAACAAATGATCGCCTTTCAAGTGCTTCCGCCAAAACCGTACTTTCGTATTCTTCAAAAAGCTGTATGTCCTACGCCTTCCCTATTCTACTTACGGAACGAACGCAGCGCCAGTTACATTTTTTTTCTCTAAGTAGAATAGGGAAGGCGTAGGACATACAGTTGATTATCAGTTGATCTCCAGTAATAATGACTGTCTGTCTTCAGCTGTTCCAGATTCAGGTCTGTCTCCAGGTGCTGTAATAGGAATAGTTGCTTTTCTTCTTCTTCTTCTTCTTCTTCTGCTGCTCGCTGCTGTTGGTTTGGTTTACTATCACCACTGGAGATCTAGGGAACAAGGCAAGTACTGCATACAGCTGATTGTACAAAATGTAAATATGAGATTTATTGTGCAAAAAAAATCTTTAAAAATATGTAAAAGTATGTATTTTTATTCTAATTGACCAAAGTAAGAGTTGTTATTGTTCAAACAGGAAACAGGACAGCTGGCAATGATCAGGTGAGATACTGTGAGCTCTGAATCTGTCTGTCTGCAATAAAACTGTGATTTTATAAAAGACTGACATCTGTAAGTGGCGTATCAGGGCCTGGTTGCATGAAAACCCTTAAGCGAGTTTATCCCTAAGGGGTAAATGTTCCTAAGGCAAGGGATTTATTTACTTAAGTGTTTATACTAAGCATTTCACGTTAACATGGCAATAGGGAAGTGGTTGCTACAGTTACAGCATCTCCCATAAACATAACATAACCGACCGCTTACTTTTAACTTTTTTTAACTTTTAACTTTTACTGCAGTTGAATAGAGGTACTACAATATTTGAGTTATGGAGATTACCAAGATGCAGATGTCCTAAAAGACACAAATGTCCTAAAATCTGAAATCTGAGTTGTATGCATACCGGCAGAGCACAGCTCAGAGGACAGCTCAATCCTGCCATGCCACAGAATTTTCCATTAAATTACATTATATTTGTCCTGAATCATTGTTAATGTACTTATTGACTTCACCCTAGGCTGCAGGATAAGTTGTGTATATAGAATTTTTTTTTCAGTAACAAGTTTATTTTGCTGTTTGACAGTTAGAAAAAGTATGCCAAATTTAAGGAAACTGCGCAATATCCATTGCTGTTGCATCATTTTTCATACACTAAAATTAAAACACAGATTTACTGTTTTGGACTGCCGCCTTGAACTTGAGCATGCAAGATAATAAAAAAATAATTTACAAATGTTGCTGTCAAGTGCACAGTGGAAAGCTGCTCATATATTAAATTTTATTGTATTTTTAAAGCGCTTTTCACAGTACACATTGTTTGAAAGCAGATCATACTGTTAAAATTTAGTACTTTATTTCTATCACTAAAATGCACCTCTGTACTTCCTCCTCCTTAATTAACATGAAATCAGCCATTGCATTTGAGTTCAGTGGACGATTTGAGGGAGTTGTTTGTCACTAAGAACTTTGCACGTGTAACAGAACTTAAGGAAACACTAAATCAATTAAGAGGAAATACTTAATGATGACCTTAAAGGAACACTCCACTTTTTTTGAAAATAGGCTCATTTTCCAACTCCCCTAGAGTTAAACAGTTGAGTTTTACTGTTTTCGAATCCATTCAGCCAATCTCCGGGTCTGGCGGTACCACTTTTAGCATAGTTTAGCATAGTTCATTGAATCTGATTAGACGGTTAGCATCTCGCTCAAAAATGACCAAAGAGTTTCAATATTTTTCCTATTTAAAACTTGACTCTTCTGTAGTTACATCGTGTACTAAGACCGACGGAAAATGAAAAGTTGTGATTTTCTAGGCTATGCTCTCATTCCGGTGTAATAATCAAGCAGGGGGTCACAGGCGCTGCGTAATATCATTGCGCCTGCTGCACCCATGGTACGGCAGCAAAGTTCCTTGATTATTACACCGGAATGAGAGTATAGTTCCTAGCCATATCGAACTAGAAAATCGCAACTTTTCATTTTCCGTCGGTCTTAGTACACGATGTAACTACAGAAGTGTCAAGTTTTAAATAGGAAAAATATTGAAACTCTTTGGTCAGTTTTAAGCGAGATGCTAACGGTCTAATCGGATTCAATGAACTATGCTAAGCTATGCTAAAGTGGTACCCACAGACCCGGAGATCGGCTGAATGGATTCGAAAACGGTAAAACTCAACTGTTTAACTCTAGGGGAGTTGGAAAATGAGCCTATTTTCAAAAAAAGTGGAGTGTTCCTTTAAGGTTTTTTCTAGCAACCCATGTTTGACTAAGCGTACTTTGTTAACCTTATAACTAAGGGTTTTGTGTTTGTGTAACTGAATCATTAATCCTGATGATTTGTTTTTCCTTTTTCTGTTTCTTTCTTTCAGGAGAATGAAGAAGAAGTGGCTCTTTAGGAGATCTCCACAGATGGATGAAGATAATGAGGTGTCCTTAATCGGACAGAGACGCTACAGATGATTGTCACTGATGGGGTGTCCTTAATCAGATTAAGGGCCCTATTTTAACGATCTAAGCACATGGTCTGAAGCACATGGCGCAGGTGCACTTAGGGCATGTCCAAATCCACTTTTGCTAGTTTAACGACAGGACAAATGGTGGGCGCACCAGGTGCATGGTCTAAAAGGGTTGTACCTCGCCTATAAGTGCATATTACTCACACCCCCTTTAAGTAACAAAAAAAAAATATTGCACCATTGACTTTAGACCAGGGGCACGTTCAAGCTCAAACCGGTGCACAACATTTTGCTACGGTTTCCGGGTTGAACGACATGTTTCCTGGAAACGATGTGCAACGGGGTTTGAGATATGTTTTCTCTTGTTTGGTGGGTGTGTCAAAAATGTCAGCCCAATCAGCATCAACATGAATATAAACCACGCGGTATTAAAGAGACAGCTCGCACAATGGGTCCAAGTAAAGTCATTTACAAATGTGTCCACTGCAGCTCGGTATACGCAACAATTGAAGATATTAGAAGACATGCTTGTCGTAAGAGTTTTATAGTAAAAATATAGCATATCAATTCTTCAAAAAGAACACAAAGAATGGCCTTCTTAGCTGCCATAGTTGCAACTCTTGTGTCATCAGAACAGGGTGTTCAACGCACCACCGTTTCCGTTTAAAAAAACGTTTTGTCGGGGCTGAACGCAGCTCAGGTTTCAGTTGGTCAATGGCGCAGTCGTTTTCAGTTGCCTCAAAATAGCAACACACCAACAATGCGCCTGAACACACCTCGTTTTCAGACCAGCATGCCCATGCGCGAACAGATGGGCGTGAGTGCATTTGCTATTTAAACAACGTGGGCACTGGACGTGAAAAGAGAATGTTCTCAGAACTTTAATTAATGTTCTGGCAAGATTTTCTTCCAGTAACATTAATAGAATAGTGATTCAGAGTTATTTGGTTTTTAATAATCTCAAAATGTCATTATTTATACATCGTTCATGGGGCAGTTTTTTTTCCCCTGAAATGTTTTAGTTGGACGTTCATTTACTGTTTTTTTTTTTTTTTTTTTTTTTTTTTTAAATGCTTGCTTGTTTCAGAATGTTCAAAAAACATTTAACGGTAACGTTCACATAATTTTTGCAAAATTGTGAAATGGAATGTTTACTTTCACTTAACCAAGAAAAAAAGTTTGAGACATTACAAACATTCAGAAATAACATTTTGGTAATTTATCTATTTCCTTCCATTTCTGGTATGATTCTTTTCTTAAAGCATGTTGAGCTGTGCTGTATTTTAGTGTAATTTTATATCATTTAATTATTGTTTTGCTGATGTGTTTGTGTTGTAGAATATTATCACTGTGTGATGGAAATGATCGCCTGTACTGTAACAGGCCAAACTCCTCAAAATCCTGTAACAGGAAGAGACCATAACTGTGCCTTGGGCTCAGAGCAGAAGATCTTCAGACAATTTCTTTGTTTTATTCAAGGAAAATGTTGAGCCTATATGATTGTCTTGTTACAATGCAAAGAAGCTTGAAAGATCTCTGTATGTTCATGTGCTAGATGCCATTAAACTGGTCTGATTAACTAATAACGGCTGTAATCTGTGAATTTGTCATGATGATGTAATCAGAATGAACTGAACTAAGCAAAAACTAGGTTGTTTTAAAAGCCCTTCATCTGCATGCAGACACACTTAAACGCACTCTGAAAACAACCACACACTTAATACTACATGTTCATGCAGAACCTGTCTGTCCACCAACAGATTA
This sequence comes from Mylopharyngodon piceus, assembly GCA_039654765.1. Lineage (NCBI taxonomy): Eukaryota > Metazoa > Chordata > Actinopteri > Cypriniformes > Xenocyprididae > Mylopharyngodon > Mylopharyngodon piceus. The sequence continues at coordinate 45,310,294 of CM077438.1, forward strand.
AACCGCATTTTATTACAGAAGTAAATGAAATGCATGTATTTTGCATCTGTAGTTCTCTTGTACATGCATTACTATCATGGCCTAAATTAGTTTTGAGACTTTATAGTCAGACTTGAAAATACTGGGCCGTACGATACAGATAATTGTTAAAAGTGCTTGTATTACAAAGCAACTTCTTTTGAAGGTTCTAAGGCACTGTTTCATCAGTCCATCTCTGTATTGATTTTAAATCACCCAGAATCCCTCACAGTCATTCTGTGATCAATCTGTGAAATTGTGAAGGGAACTATGATTGTAAACTGAATTTCTCTGGTAGTGCATCTTCTCTGTAAGAAAGGGAATCAGAGGTTATTCTTGTCAAGGAAGTTGAGAGACTTTTTTTGTCAGTCAAGGTGTTTTGTAAACAGTTTACATTAGTTTAATTTAAAGTCCGGATTGACAAGTAACATCTGCAAATAAAGTAAAGGATGGCAGGTAAAATTATAGAGTCTAAGCACGCTCAATGGGACAGGGACAGTAAAATATATTTCTTCAATGGCAAGTCAGTCTTTTACAATCATAAAATACTCAAAAAATAATAATAAATGTGACATTGATAACATTACATCAACAATCCTAATACGGTGTATTAATCAAAAATATTATTAAAAACGATTTCAGCCAATCACTTGTAGGCTAATAATAACTGTCTTTAACACAACAGATTCAGGTCTATCTTGACGGAATGGCAAGATTAGCCTACGTGTACAGGCACAGCCAATATAAGACGTTAATATGACATTTTTATGTAGGCCTAATCTATGTTTAATTGAGTTTAACACAAACAGGCAACAAGTGGCAGCGGAATGGTGAGGTAAGAAAGTCTTATAGTCTTTTATCGAATATTAGTATAGCTGTCTTAGAGAGATGTGATTTTCTGCTTTGGACACTAGAGAGCGATGACGTGCTTGTGCAACATTTGTCAAAATATCCAGCATAGTGTCTGTGTGATTATTTAAATACATAAATAAAGGAGGAAAGGCAATATTGATAGACAAAAGAAACAGAGTGAAGGGTGGGATCAATGTTTAATAATGAAAGTTTGGTAAATTTCCATATGATAAGATAAAAATAGAACATTTTAGTTAAGATTCTGGATGTTAATAGAGCACCACCAAATTAAACTAATACAGAGAAACAACATTTTAAACAATACAATAACAACTGTAATGTGCATATGAAGTGTATTTAATCATCGTTTTTTGGGAACATTTTCATACACAGCATCTGTCTTTGATTTCTGCAAAAAAAAAAAAAAAAATACACTCAATCAGGAATGCTGCTGATACAACAGAAAATTAATAGCAGACCAAGTGAGGGTTTTCTGTTTTTTTGTTTTGAAAAACTGCTGAACAGATGCTAACATGGAGCAGCTAGAAGAAATGACATCAGTCATGACCTTTTAAACAGTAAAATCATCAAACAGATTAAGTTCTAAAGGTACACAGCAAAAACTCCAGTGTTAAATGAACTCTCCTGGGAGTGTATGTGAGACCACACTAAAGAGTGTTAAAGTGTTAAAATAAGAGTGTTAAATGAACACTGAAGCAGTGTTAAAGTTAATGAAATAATTAAGTGATTAATTGGGTGATGATTGACCATTATTGAAGATACCTGATGTTAACAAGCAGAATCACCAAAGGAGAAAAATCACAATTTTAACTCACCATCATGGAGATCGGTGTTCGCTTTGGTTGGGCTCTTGACCTTTGAATTTTTAATATTAGATTTTGTTTGGGCTGTTGTAACTGAGTTATAACAGCCAGACAAGCAAAGTTAAAAGATGATCAGGTGGCGTTGGTTATGTTTTCTCATAATCATTATTTGACCTGAATCACTGAACTCATTTAGAGCCCAATCTCTGCAGCAGAAGATCAGCTTTTTCAATATAATTCAAAGGATTTCTTAAAAGTTGTTCTGATCAAAGAACTTCATTAAGAATCAACGTATGAATCTCATCAACAGTGACAAACAGCATATTCAGATAAACAGATCAACTCTGAACATTAGAAAACAAGCTACTAAAAGTCACATAAAAACTGCAAAAATAAAAGAAAATATTAAGAATAGTCAATTCAGCTCATAATTTATTCATGCAGCAATGCATGATGGGAGTTTTTTATCAGAACTTTTAAGAAATCCTTTGGATTATATTGTAAATGCTGATCTTCTGCTGTAGAATCACAGTGCTGCTGTAATCAATAATGTAAATCTAACTCAGAGATTGGGCTCTAAATGAGTTCAGGGATTCAGGTCAAATCTCTCTTCCAAGAAGCAAAAACTCCATTTAACACTGGAGTTTTTGCTGTGTTTGTCACGACAGCTTGTGCTGAGAATGACTGTCTTTCAGTTTTACACAAAAGCAACAGCAAAGGCACTTGTTGCAGCACGTCTGCAAAGCAACCAATGGCCGCTAAAGCTGCATTTCAGCTCAGATAATCATGAACCGCAGAGACGCTGCAGCTCGAGGACAGAGTTCAGCACAGCTAACATGAAAGTAACATTTGAAGGCCCGATTAGTGATTGGGGGTTAGGTGCCTTGCTCAGGGGCACCTCAGACATTTCCTGCCGGTACTGAAATCGAACCAGCAACCTTTGGGTTCCTTGTTAGATGGGTAAGAACTTTGTGTCCTACTATCCAGTGAAAATCTAATGGTATAAAAGCTGATTTTGTATGGGTTAATCTAACCACATTACATATGATTTTACACAAAAGATCATTTAGGCCACAGATCACATCAGGAGCAAAAATAAAAAAATAGAAATGTCCTGTCCATAAACTAAAGACTAAGGTCAAACAACACACCGGTGTGACATGAGACTGACAGAGCAAGATTGATCATGGTTTTAAGAAGATTTGAATGGATTACATGTATTGTTTAAAGGGTTAGTTCACTCAAAAATAAAAATTCTGTCAATAATTAGGCTACTCACCCTCACATCGTTCATTTTCGGAACACAAATGAATATATTTTTGATGAAATCTGAGAGCTTTCTGTCCCTCCATTGACAGTCTGCGCAACTACCACTTTTAAGCCCCAGAAAGGTAGTAAAGATAAAAGTAATCCATCATTAAAGTAATCCAGGTGACTCCAGTGATTTAACCTCAATTTTATAGCGCCACGAGTGCTTTATTTGCGCAAAAAACATCATTTATAATTTTTATAATTTAATAATTTTATAATTCTTAATTTCATAAATTCAGAATTTGCCACTTTATTTACAAAATATTAATCTAACACAAAGTTCATGATGCATGCGTGTTGAGTTGATGTGAGAGCAGATGTTGTGTACTGTACGTGTGTTGGAGATTAATATTTTGTAAATAAAGTGGTAAATTATATTTTATAATTATATTATATATTATATACTTTGATGATGTCTTTACTAACTAACTAACCCTTTAACACTGCTGTATGTTTTAATCTGTGTATTTCTATTGTGCCGCCGTATCCAACGATGAACTAACACTTTAATGTATAATAATTTATCAATGGCTGTTGTTTAAAAAACATTTTTGATACATTTTAAAAAGATTTTCTATGTGCTAATACATTTTGATTTGTACTAATGGATTTTCTTTAGGTCTGCAGAATTGAAATAGCCTTGCAAAATAGAAAAACGTACACCGCACTGCAAACCATAACCTGTAGGCCTTTGATCGACTCTCTACTGAAGGTAATAATGACGACTGAGACGATAAACCACAAACATCTGTTCACTGACCATCTGATGCTGCAAACTTCAATCACACTATAACTGACTGCAACAATTTCTAACCTTTTGTCGTGTTGTTGGTTTACACAATGCTGAATCAGTTCCTTCTTGACTTGTCTCGACTGCATTGACAATAATACAGAAAGTTACAATGACAGTTTTTAATATTATATAGAAATTTATGTCTTAAAAAAAGATACATATTTATACAGATCAATTGCTTGCTCTCCTGACCTGTTTTTCTACATCTCCTGCAGATGCAGCAGATCAAGACTACAGTCAACAGAGATCCAGCAGAGATCAGCACTATGTACAATAATGGTAGACCCTGATCTGTAATGGAGGAAATTACCCATTAGTGTGACTGAATCTGTCTGTCTGATCTAAAACAAACACTATATGAAATATCAGACAGCACTATCTAACTTGAGAGATCAACACCAACGTACCTGCACATGTGTGACAGAGTTGAGTGATGTCCAGATGTTGAGTCTGGTGGCTGATGGGATTGTTCAGCACACAGCTGTAGGTGTTTTTATCCTGATATTCCACCTCCAGAGGTAGAGAGAGACTGATGCTGAGATCAGACGCACTGATGCTGGACAATAAACTGTTTCCTTTGTACCAGGAGAGAGTCACATGACTCACATTCACAGCTGAACACACCAATGAACAATTTGATGATGATGAAGAACATTGTGAAGAGTCTCTGGTGATGACAGGAACAGGCAGACGAGCTGGAAAACATCAGAGAATAAACAGAAATATGGATAAATTTAAACATTTTTATATTAACATCTTATTTTCGGTGTAGTGTGTTGACAGTCAATGAGTCTTTCTTTGATTCGCTGTGACTATAAAATGATTAAACATTTTAGTATGTAAATATTTAAAGAAATATTCAGAGTTCACTACAAGTTAAGCTCGGTCTAATGTATTTTTGGCATAATGTCGATTACCACAAAAATGTATTTCAGTTTGTCCACCAGAAAAGCAAAAATCTGTTACAGTGAGGCTCTGAATGGGGCCGATCTGTAAACATTAAAATATTCATTGTTTCAGTTGTGAAGGACGAGACAAATGATCTCTACTCACCATAGACAGAAACATTGAATGTTTTTGATGTCAGTTTCACTCCCCTTATCTCTAGTTGATAAACTCCAGCATGTTCAGTTGTGATGTTTGTGATGGTCAGAGATCCAGTTTGATCGTCCAGCTTCAGTCTGTCTCTGAATCTCCCATCAGGAACATCAGATGTGGAGAAGATTTGCTTCTCAATGCTGATTTTAGCTATCCGAGAGTTTTCAGCTCCACATTTCCACAGTATGTCGTCGTCTTCATGTATTTCAGTAAGATCAGTGTATAAAGTGACAGAATCTCCCTCCATCACTGACACTGAATCACCAAACACACCTGGAGAACATGAACAGGAACAGATTAAGGATTCAGTTTTTTTTTTTTTACAAACCAGTGGCCAGTTGCACCAGCTGGATGGCACTTGATTGTAAGACTATAGGCTGGACATTAAATGCACCTGCGTAGAATTAATACCTGTTGCACCATTTAGGCATATCGCACGTCTAAATATCACCTATAGTCAAAGGTAGGTGTAAAGTCAAAAGTCATGACTTGTTTGGACAAGATTACTTTCATGCCTGTAATGTTTATGGTTCATTTGTGGATAAGTGAGATGGGTGTGCCGACTCACACTTTGAATAAGCAGGGACAATTCCCGACTTTAAATAAATAACCATTTACATGCTCAGGACGTTTGCGTTGTAAGGATGTACAGGGATGTAAGGATATAAAAACCTCGTTCGGTATAACGTTTACACATTGAAATCAGATGGTGCAGTGGCTTCACTTGTTATGATGACATGAGCAGTTCAGTTCTTTATTATTAGCAAAGATTGTAACCACTGTGAATCATCAACGGGTGTAGTTGCACCTGGTTGTAGTTTTAGTTTTAGCAACAGGTGTAAATGTTTTTTGTCGAATTGCTGGACGTAGCTGATCTGAGCATCAATCAGCTGGTGCAACCTACCCCTGTTGTTTGAAATATGTTAATTGCTTTTTGACAGTTTTTTATTTATTGTTTTTACTTCTGTTGTTGTTCATGATTATTATCAAGGTATTTTTAACATTTTTAGACATGGCTATTAGTATTTGTATGTTCTTTATTAATCCTTAAAATTAATATATTTTACCCCGGAAAAAAAAAAAAAAGATTTGAAAAGTGCTTTCTGAGCACTGAGTTTATTCAGTATAGAAATTTCCATTATTTCCCCTGGCTTTAAACATTTGAATACATTTTCCAGGCCTGTAAATCACAATTTCAAAATTCTCTGGCAAACAACAGAAGTGAACGGCATACGCTGTTCTGAAATAATAAGCCATAAAAATGTTTTTTATAACTTACCAGTCAGACTCCACCAGCACATACAGAACAAAACAAACATGTGGAACATTTTCTTTACCCGTTCAGTGTCTCATCTAAAAAGACTGAAAACACTCAGTCTGTGTGAATCCTCCCCCGACAGAGTTTGACCCTCCTAGTTCAAACAACCTGAACGCATGTTATATAGCCTATAGTTAAATTTGAAAAAAGTTTTTTCCAGCTCTTATTACGACTTTAACCCCCGGTTTCACAGACTAGGCTTAAGCTAGTCCTAGACTAAAATGCATGTTTGAGCTGTTTTAACTGAAAGTAACTTGTACTGATATATCTTAAAATATGTCATTGTTTTGTCTCAAGATGCACAGAGTAATATTTTTTCTAGTGAACATTTATAAAAGCTACTTAAATGTCCTAATTGAACTAAGGCCTAATCCTGGCTTAGTCTAAGCCCTGTCTGTGAAACCAGGCCAATATTTTTTAATATTGGAAAAATTATTTTTTATCATTTAACGTTGATAATGTCGTTGAAATAGGCTACATAAAGGAAGAACATTGTGTGAATCTCTTTGAATGAAGAACTTCAAATGGTTTTATAACTCTATTGAATAAACAATTATTGCGTATATATGAAAAAAATAAACAGTTAAAACCGTGTGCCATCTCTCATTGAGGTGTGACTCTTGCAACTCATCTGTTTAGTCAAACTGAAACCTGCTGCGGTCAGTTTTCTTCATCTGCTGCAGCTGGATGGACAAACAGCTTTTGCATGGCAGTAGCCAATTGTTTTATGTGTGTTCAGTTTGTAGGTGAAAAGTTTCTTCCTGTCCTGCCGAGCCTCACAGTCCTCTCCTCTCTAGATAAACCTGCTTTACAGAGTAATAAAGTACTGAATCAAAACTAACATCAGTGAAAGAAGAGTCACAGTTCTGCATTCTCCAAACTGGATTCTTGTCATGCATCACTGATAAACTACACACATTATTGACAGCTAAATAATACACTGAAAATAAGGATTTTTGCTGCTTGAATTTAACATGAGCAACACATTAAAATGAAAACATGTTGTCACAAATTATTTTCATTATGTTCATCCACTTAAATTTGTAAAATGTTATGACTACATAAATAATTTTTGTTGACATAACAGTGAATCTAGTTCCAGCATGCTTTGCTTGATACTGCATTAGGAGAGTAATGTTGAAATCATTTGTTATTTTACACACTTTTCAGTAAAGTTAAAGACTTTTTAGTGTTTAATATTATGTTGGCAATTTAGAAGAGTTTCTGTGATGTTTTTATGCTTGGGTTAAGGCTGTCAACAACTACAGTGATGTGTGTTTTGAGAGTATACCAGACACTAAAAACATTTTTCCAGCTAGTATAGGCCTAGGAATGGTACAGTATGCAAGTTATGTTTTGTAAGCGATGCAAGGTTGTTGTTTTTTTTCCCCCCCAGAAGAATATTTCTATAGCCCTGATTTTAATCATAAAAGATTACTTATTGCATTGAGTGTGTAGTTACAACATTTACCAGCAGGTGCTAGAAGAAAAAAGATAGAGACTGTAATCTGTTGCACTAGGTGATGCTCCTCTTCCTCGCTTCTTCCTGAACAACATGGTTTAATGAATATAAGGTAAATCAAGTCTTCAAATACACGTTATATTGAATATATAACTGACAGTCAATATTAATAACTAATAGAGTTATGCAGTGGTCTCTTACTCGTTTGGGGATGTAAAAGTTGAAATTTAGTTGAAAATATTTCATGTCCATAACCAAAATAATGCAATGCCAAATTATACTACTATACATTTATAGAATACTAAACTACAACATTCAACTGTTCTGCTCGCTTTTTTCCCCCTAAAACATATCAATGTTTTAGGAAAAGTATTTGCTTTTAAATTTTTAGACAAACAAAACCAGACTGTGAGTTGAAGTGATACGTCCTCCTCCTTTTTTCCCGGACATGTCCTGGCCAGGATTTCTAAATTGCCTAAAATGTCCCAGTTTTAACTGTTTCCATGCTTGCTGAAGGTAATGACTGAAAAGTAATTTGACCAATAGTGTGCAGGGATTGTACATAATCGACCAATTGTGGCTTGCGAGAAGGCGGGATCTACAGAGCACGGTCAAAGCATTGCAAATGCGACAACATTTTAATGTATGAAGACCGTCAACAGGAACAGTGGTGTGCACAGACTTCATCAGCATAAATTCGCGTTCCGAAATCGCGTTCCGGGGGCACCTCGATACGACGAAAAGGCCACTTTCTCTTTCACGATTAAAGGGGCGGGGGGTCAAGCCATTTAGAAATCCTGGCCAGGACATATCCGCAAAAAAGAGGACGTATAGTCACCCTAAACAACACCGCACAAACAGAAGCCGGAAGTCTTTTTTTATTATTAAACAATTAGTAATGTACAAACAACATGACACTATCAACACATCTTTGCATTACAATTTACAGAACAGGTGTATGAGAGAATGCGCCAGAAGTCATTTTTAATACAGTTTAAAGAACGTGATGTAACGTCAATACGCCATCACGCTATAGTGCGTAATCTGCCTGCGACGGCCACTGGACATGCGCAGATCAAAATTACGTCATTTAGTATTTATTTATTTAATTTAATAACTGTATTTGCAGTATTGTAAGGGTAGGTTTAGGGTTGGGGGTAGGTGTAGTCGTTAATAAAATACAATCTGATAAGTAGCAAATTAATTTACTGTTATTTTATTATGAATTTTTGCCTCACTTCCGGTCGTTGCTGTATCCCTTGTAGACACAACACAACCCTCGAACAAGCTTATTACTTTCACATGTCTTAGGAAATGTGGTGAAAATGAAGTGAAAATGAAGCTTCTCTTTAGTTTGCCCTTATTGCTTTGGTGTTTACTCGATCATGGTAAGATATTTAGGCTAGTATCTCTCTTCCGGCCGACGATGAAATCGAAATTAACTCTGTTTTGTATCAGCTCTAATCCCTTTATATTCGACAGAAATCTGTGTTTTTGCTCGACCATGGCAACACATTTATTAGTTAAAATCTCACTTTTAGCGATTAAAAAAAACGGAAGTACGAATGTGACGTTTCCAGCTTGAAACAATTGGCCCATGTAGTTTTGTGAGGCGTGACTAACAAATTGTTACGAAAGAAAGAAGGAAAGTCAAAGTCAAAGTCGTGGTGAAAAATATTAAGGTCCGTGTAAATGTGTCATGTGATTTGGTATATCTACTATGACATAGAGTGAGTAAATGTTGGTAACCCCCTTAAATATCTGAAAATTATGCTTTTTCTTGTACTGAATATGCTTTTGTTTCCTTTACAAACATGAATCAGCATAGTACACGTAGTATTTTTTTATTATCATTATTTCACACTGAGGACAGTTGAGGGACTCAAACTATTACAAAAGGTGAAAAAAATTCAATGATGCTTAAAAAAGGGAACACAAAGAGCTGGGGGTTTGAAGATCTTTTTTATTTAGTACTGCCCTTCATAAGCTATGTGTATTTGCATGTTTCCTAGAAAGAAAAAAAAACAAGTACAATACATTTTCCCCGATCACCCAATTCAAAAGGGCTCTTAATGCATTGTGTTTCTTTCTTGAGCATCTCGAGCGCCACAAACAAACAGCAGCCACCTTTTACAGTTTCTCCTGAACCAAAACAATGAGCTTATGCTGCGTTCACGCCATGTTGTAACCGTAATTACGATATGGCAACCTGTGTCGTTCTACCAGAGATGTTCACAAGTCTTCATCTGAAGTCTGAGTCAAGTCTGGAGTCTTTTGTCACGAATCCGAATTGAGTCTCAATAAAATGGTCATACATGGGTTTTCACATTCAATGCATTTAATCTCTACACTGTATCTAATTTGCATATTAATGTGTTCTTGGAGCAACATGTAATGAAAAAAAGTGGGAGTAATAGTTGGCAACATTTTCACAATAATATCTAATATTTCATAGGAATATTGATATGTAATTTCTTTCCCTATTCACTTGTTGTGTCTCCTAAAAATTGTGCATTTCTTTCTCAGGTGCATCAGGTGTTGATGCAGACAGAGTGTCAGTGATGGAGGGAGATTCAGTCACTCTACACACTGGTGTTCAAACAAACCAACAAGACAGAATAAGATGGTATTTTAATGACACTCGCATCGCTCAAATCAGGGGAGATCTCAGTAAGATCTGTACAGATGTTCAGTGTAATGAAGGTACTGAGAGATTCAGAGACAGACTGAAGCTGGATCATCAGACTGGATCTCTGACCATCACAAACATCACAGACACAGATCCTGGAGTTTATCAACTACAGATCAGCAGTGGCAGCAGTGACAGTGAAAAGACTTTCATTATTGCTTTATATGGTGAGTCATTATGTTTAAAAGTAAGTCTTGTACATTCAAATCACACCATTAATGCGTTTAGTGATATTTTTGCTGACATTCAGAGGTGTATTTTCTTCAAAAACGTTCAATGTCAAAGTGGAATTTGTAGATTTAAATATAAATGACTATGGATATAATGTAATATAATTATTTTAGTTAAAACAATAATAGATCACTATTATATAGTATTATTATTTCTATCTATGTAAATTGTAATGTTGTTATGGAATTTTAATTTGTTATTTTAAAAAGGTACAGCAAGATGACATGTGTGGACATAATCGGAAGAAATCTTTATTGTAATACATGCTTCATTGACTTCATCATCATCTTGCTTGTTCTGAATCAGATCTGAAAAAATAGTATTTCGATACTTGCAGTCTTTTCATTGGATACTTAATTAAGTAATTAATAACATTATTACTTTTACTTCTACTTGAGTAATTACTTGTACTTTTACTCGAGTAGAGATTTTGGTTTCCATACCTACCACTTGTGTTTATAAGCACAAAATGTGCATAAATGTTGCCTTTCAGACTGAGAGTTAAGAGAGCATGTTTTATTGTTTTCATATCCACAGTTCTCATGTTATGTGTTTTTCCCCCCGAAACAACATCCTCCAATCTGTTGGTTTGTGCTTCAGGTGTTTCTGCTGCTGAACGAGATGAAATGAAGAGAAAGTCTGTGGAGGAGGGAGAATCTGTCACTTTAGATCCTGGTGTAATAAGAAAACTGAATGATTCGATGACGTGGTATTTTAATGAGATTCGCATCGCTGAAATCACAGGTGAACCCAGTAAGATCTGTACAGATGTTCAGTGTAATGAAGGTACTGAGAGATTCAGAGACAGACTGAAGCTGGATCATCTGACTGGATCTCTGACCATCACAAACACCAGAAACACAGACTCTGGACTCTTTAAACTACTGATCAACAGCAGCAGATTCAGCATCATTAGGAGCGTCAGTGTTACTGTAACTGTAACTGGTGAGTATCATTTAATCATTCTGTACAATTTCCCTCAAGCAATTTTAAAATTGTTTACTATATTTAAACCGAAACTGTAAATGATTTCATTCTGGCCTGTTTAAATAAGTGAGCTTTGACTCCATATTAAAATATAATTGAGATCATCTCTATCATCACAGACAATTGTCACTTTGAGTTTTAAGTTGCATTATGATTTTTACATTTTGAAGTCTATTATTTATATATATATATATATATATATATATAAGAATAAGAACAATCCATAATATCAGTCAATTTTCCTGTGAACATTGTTTCCTGTTAAGCACACAGTGCTGATGTTGTAGCTGCTGTTGTTAAAAAATCCACCAGATTTATCAAAAAAATAAACTAGCTATTTATCAAATAAATCAATATCATACGTTCTTCTACTGAAATTATCAGTTGATCTCTAGTAATAATGACTGTCTGTCTTTAGCTCTTCCAGATTCAGGTTTGTCTCCAGGTGCTGCAGCAGGAATAGTTGTTGTTGTTCTGCTGCTTGTTACTGTTGGTGTGATTTACTATCGCCACTGGAGATCTAGGAGAAGAAAAGCAAGACAAAAAGGCAAGTTTTACAGCTGATTGTTCAAAATGTAAATAGAAGATTTATTGCATGTATGTATTTTTATTCTAATTGACCAAAGTAAGAGTTTGTTGTTATTGTTCAAACGGGAAACAGGACAGCTGGCGATGATCAGGTGAGATACTGTGAGCTCTGAATCTGTCTGTCTGCATAAAAACTGTGAATTGACAACAGATTCAGATCTGTGAGAACTGTGCCCTAATGACATAATTTCAAACAAAGTCAGACCAAATCAAAGTTCGTTTCGGGGGTTCAAAACAGCTTGTTTCTGGCTCTGGCTGGTATGCACCTTTTGAACTACCAATTCACGTTATATGATTACGTTATATGTCGATGTGCCTCCGCCTTTTGCTTTCTTAACTGCGGTTTCCTCACCACTGTTGACAGGAACATCTCCAAGTGTAACTGCTGTGATTTTTGTTGAGTGTTTATTTTGTCATTGAGAGGAAAGTGCACAGCACATATTTACATATTCATCTAAACACCACTCTCAGCATTGTGAAAGGCTTCGGGATGTTCGCTAACAGTGTATTGCTGGTCATGTATTTGAAGAACTAAAAAAGAAGTTCTCTGTATGTCAGGACCTTAGGTGGTTTATGTCTCTGTGTGTGGCTTTATTCAGAATTTATCACTTAGAAACACTAATAATAACTGACTTATTTAAGAGAGCACTGCTCTTGTGCTGTTTCACTTCAGAATGAAGAACAGGGGTCTTTACATTCACAAACAACAGAGGGAAAAACACATTTTTCTGTATGTGCAACTGAATCATCAATCCTGATAATTTGTTTTACCTTCTGTGAATTTGTTTCTTTCTTTCAGGACAAGGGTGTCCTAGAAGAAGTGGCCCTTAATCAGACTGGGACTCCATAGATGGCTGTTGTGCATCGTGCATAGAGTATCCACTGTAGAGATCCATAGCAGAACTGGACAGGCCACCAAGGCATTCGCTTGCCTCGAGTCGTGCATGTGGAAGAGGACCAACATCTCCACAAAAATCAAGATTTGCCTCTTCCGGACCCTTGTTTTGCCAGTTCTTCTTTACGGATTAGAAACATGGACCCTGCTCAAACCAGGCCATGACCGATAACAGATTACCATACAGATTCCTCTGGAGAACACAACCTTCCTAATAGAAAAAAAGTCCAGTGAAAGACCAAGGAAACATGGGTGAGGCAAGTAGAAGAGGATATAAGGAACCGCCATAATGACCTCAATCAAGCAAGCTATTTCACCTAGCATTTACACTGCGAGACCCAATAACACACTGATTTATTTTAAGTTGTCGGCAGCGCTGCACAGGACTTGTTCAAAAAGATTTATGATTTTGTTTTTAGACCATGAAATCAACAATGTCACCAAAGAAGTGTGTTTTTGTGAGGGAAAGACAACCTTGTTCAGCTTCTCAAAGAACCCACCGTTAAGCGAACAATGGATGCAGTTTGTTTTTCTGGGGCAGCAACGGAGTTGTGCAAGTGTGTTTGTTTGTTCCCAGGATTTCGGTTATGAATGTTTTATAAACAAGGCCCAGTTTGACGCTGGATTTGCAGGTCATTTGAAACTGAAAGATGGAGCGGTCCCAGCGATAAAAGATCCCTGTCATGAGTCGGAACAGCATATAATGTAAACAGCACAAACATAGAGTGAATCAAAAGTTATCCAGGGATATTGTGATGGTGTATTGTGTGTGTTTAAATACATGCTGTTTAGACAGTCGCTACGCAAAAGCTGCGTATGGTCATGACTCTTTAGCTCTGCCCACGGCACACCTCCAGGAGCTCGACTGTTTTCGGAAAGAAGCGGTACAGCTGTATCTGATTTTTATAAATATGATAGACTGTTCGGAGATATGAAGGATGCAATACTACTCTATAGGTATAGAAACTGTTATGTCCCCTTTAAATCTTATATTTCATATCTGTTACTGGCTGCTGTGCAAGCCTTTTAATGGAATTAATCATCTGAATGGTGTTTTAAGTGCATTTCACAAATGCGTTTACCAATAAAACAACGACATTCGTTTTTATTATAGATGTTACGTCCCGTATTGTTTTCTCCCTCTCTCTCACTATCTCACCTTACAGGTCATGTGATTGGATGACGTTTCTGCCAGTCATCGGGTCCACGCACCATCCCGAGAACCAGTCAGACCTCTGGGGCGTTCAAGGTTAATGTTCACTACTTCACATCTGCCTGTTACAGATGTTTTGTCCATGTCTGTGTCTTTCAGTTCTATTTATGAAGCATGTTCAGATGTGCTTTGTTCAAAGTGATTGTTATTATTTATTGTGTATTCCTGATGTGTTTGTATTGTAGAATATTATCACTGTGTGATGGAAATGATCGCGTTCACTTTAACTTTTCTGTATGGTCAGTTTAGTCTCTACTGCCACGTTCCTGAAGAGCTGCAAAGAGAGGTTAATATGTTTAACTTGTTTTAAACATCATCTGTTTGTCTGAACAATAGAAAATTCTTCTAAATGTGCAAATCTCTCTCTTTCACAGGTTTTTCCTGTTACATGTGGATTTTCATCTTTCTTATAAGTTAATAAATAAGTTATAACTAAGCTAACGCTTAATCGTTTGAGAAGTGATCATTGTGTGTGTTTACATGGTTTCAACACCTTTACTCAAGCTAACTAGCAAATAAATAAATAATATATATATAGAGAGAGAGAGACTCATGTTTATATTTCTAATTTTAAAAGCTTTTTATTTTTTGTACTTGGATGAAGGTGAAGGCTGTTCCTGGAAAGGTGAACTGTTAGGACACTAGATGGGGCTCTTGTAAAGTATACATGCTTGCTTACTCTTTGAAGAAGACCCCATGTCAACTAACTCTCTGAGTATTAGTAGACTACATGTTTAATATCTGCACTTTGAGGAGGGAAGACTGCCTCTGTTTCCAACTCATCAGCTAATTCTCTTGCACTGGACAGCACTTTGTCAAAATTAGGATCTGGGTGGTATTCCACAAGGAATTTTGTTTTATTCATCTGTTCTGTTGCGTGTGGAAAGGCAATGTGAATTGTTTGTAGCATCTTGCTGGTTATATTGTACCATGTTGTGATATACTGCACAGGAATGGATGGGTTTTGATTTTGGCCGCAATGCCTCTCACTTCACCTGTTTCTGACAACACAAACTCCTGTTAGGATGTCATCTTCTGCTATTGATAGAAGGGCTGCCTGCCAGGGCCATGCAGACATTTTGGGAGGCTTAAGTGAAAAAAGGGCACCTTCTTATTATTTAAAAAGTAAAGTTACATGTTGTTCATCATCTTCTAATTAATTACACTAATAGGGCTGTTATACAAATTTAATGAACTCCATATCAACAAAATCCAATTATCAAAATAAATTTACACTGAAATAACAATTGCCTAAATATGAGATTAATTTTCAAAATAAAACATTATGATATGTATGAAATGTTGGCAAAAATGAAACAATATTATGTATGAAACTAAAACTGCCAGTAGGTGGCGGCAAGTCATAATAAGAGAATCATGGATTCATTCATTCAACCAATTTGTTCAAACTGGCTGATTCATTCATCAAAGAAGCAAGTGTCCATAGGGGGTGCTTCTCAATACTTAAATTGATCTGTCCTCGCGCCTCCTTCCTCCAGCCTGTGACCCGGAAACCAATCAAAGAGAGCCATCTTGAAGGACATCTCAATTGTCTAATTGCACCATGAGGAACGAGGAGTGAAGAAGCTTCCAGAGGAGTGGTGAGCGAGGATGAATAGGTGTATCCTATGCAGAAGTTTTTCTTTTCAAGAAACCTGATGCACATATAAATTGTCCTCCCCCTTCACATCTGTCACAATCATTTTAATATGTTTTACCTTTGCAGTTAAAGCAGCAGTCCGTAACTTTTTGGGGTTAAAAATACATAAGCAGTCAGTGTTCAAAACTATTTTCTTACCTTAGCCCGATTCACAATGGTAAGCTTGTAATAATGTTTTCTAATCTGAGTGGTACTGGTGGGTGTCTGTGGGAAATTCAGGCTTGCAGCCGTTCGTCTTTGCATCATTACGTCACATCTGTTTACATAAATGAGTCCTGGCTAGTAGGCTATATCACATGTGAGGATGCTGCTGGTGATGGATCATTTATAGCCTTTTCTCACAGCAGTTGTAATAATTAACTTATTATGATGGCAGATTGTAATTAAGAAAGATCCAAATGACAATCATCAGTAACAACTGGAGATTCACCCGTAGTCAAAAGCAAAAGACTTTGGACTGCGGAGTGGCTACAGAAATTGAAATCTACAGGTAATGCTAATATACGCTAAATACACAAAGTCATGCAGGGCTGATGTTGTTAACATTAACAATTTGAGAACAAAGTATAACAATAATAATAATTGACGTGAGCTATCAATTTGAGTATTGAGAAGCACCCATTGACTTCATGAATGGGTCATTGAATCACTGACAGAAACAGTGAATCATTCAAGAACAAAACATCGCTGTGTGTTGCAGGGAGACGCAACTTTTATGCTTTGTTTGTAACTATTTTCGATGGCAAGAAAAAAGTCAAAATTTACAATGTGTCTAAAAATTGTCAGTTCATATAATCAACTTAATGTTTATTTAACCATTGGATAAAATGAATATAATATTTTGAATCGTGCTGATATTTGAGAAAATAGTGTGATATTGCTTGACTATAAACACAAAATACTAGAACTCATACAAGGGCAATTAATTTCTTGAATTTTGGGGGCATTTTTACTATCTTGGTGGCATTCCCAATCTTGCACAACGCTATTTTACATCAAAGCCAGGCTAGTTTCTTAATGGACGGCTATTGCCTAAGTTAGGCTGGCTGTATTGAGATGTTTTATTAGTGGTTTAATTTCACAGTGGTGACAAACACACTGTAAAAAACCAAAAGCTGAGAAAACTTAAAAGTTTAAGGCAACCAGCTTCAGGAGATTTTTGAGTTTTCTCAACTTGTTGTGAATTGAACTTTTTATACAACATCAAGTTAAGAAAACTCAAAAATCCCCTGAAGCTGGTTACCTTGAACTTTTAAGTTTTCTCAACCTTAATTTTTGGGCAAACACTGTCATCAATGAAGCAGGTCAGAGAGACGTGGATGCTGCTCTGCAGAGCGCTGTGGTGGCTGTGACAAAGGATGTCGGAGAGGGGTCTTGGGGTCTATCTGTGCATGTACCTGCTGTCTTGTCTGTGCACGTTGTCAGTTTCCTCTCTGCTCCTTGAGGTTTTTTCCACTGCATGAGAAAATGGACGTGTTGCGTGAGAAGTCTCAGTTGCATGAGTCTCACGCTGAATGCATCAGAGTTGGGGGCCCTGGTGGTGTGACTGTGCAAACATGAGAAACAAGTTATCGGAGCTATCTTTTTCCAGATTGCCAAAAGCTACAGAAAATATATGTAAAATGGATAGCTGCAGTTTGCAGAAACATTTGGATAAACAGGGCCTTGCTAAGATCACTTTTTTTTTAATGGTTTGGTTGATGACAATAACTAACTCCATATATTTATACCTTGGAAGTCTGATTTATCATGGTCATTTAAAAAAATACTAACAATAAAATTAACTTCATCATCAATGCAAGTTTACATTTTATTAGATACTTGATCATACCTTATTTCTATTGAAAAAGTTAATAATAATTCAATAATAATAATTGAAAAAGTCAATAATAATTCAATTCAATGTTAGCTTCACTTCTTGTCTCCTGAGATACCTTCATCTGATCAATTTTTGAAGGCAGCATAGATGTATCCTTCACTACCTTTAATATCCCACAATCCTGTGCTTTCCATTGAGCTAAAAAGTAAACATGGCATCTAAAAGTTGCATTTGGTGGTCAGTTTGTGTGTGGATGTACAATTTTAACCAACATTTTCCACTTCTGGTGTCATTTCTTGTGGGAAATTACTATGGTAGTAATTAAATATTCACTTAGTTATCCCCAAAGCTCGCTCTATTTTGCGGTAGATCATCTGTTACGCTGTCTGAAATCAGTTCTGCGATGTACCTTCGTGCCCAAACGCTGCCTGCAAAGTCATTGCCTGATAAGGCAGTGAGGCAACAATCAGATGGCTGTTTTCAGACGCAGCCAATGATTTAACAGGAAAATGTTACTGGGACTTACCGTCACTGTTTTTGTTAATGAAAATAGATTTATACATATTCATTTCAAGCTCAAGCTACTGCTGTTGTCAACTCAATCTGCTGCATTTCCAAGAAACATAATTATTAGTTATTTTTGGTGCCAAATAAGGTGCTGGTGCCACCATCAGTTGGGGCACTGGTGAAATTGGTCACAATTGTTAGTCTGGAGCACTGATTATATTTATAAAAAAAGAGGTGTGAGATCAAGAACAGTTCTTCTTAAAAAAAAAAAAAAAAACCCTCCTCTTACTAGAGCTATAAATAAGCACTGAAACTAGCAGAGCTTATCTGCAGGATCACAGCATGAGGATATGAGGACGAGGATATAGAAATGCTTCTTGATTATCAATCGTAATATTTCACAGCCATAAGATCTCACATTAATATCACTGTTTGTTATATCTGTCAGAGTATTTTGCAGTAAAACTTTTGTCTGAAGAAGTCAAATGGTTTCATGTTAGCAACAATGGAAAAAAGCCCTTCAACCACATTCTGTTCACTCACACACTCTATTCACACCTCAGAGACACTCACAGACATCAAACACAAGCGTCCAGCAGTAGACATGTGCTCATGCACAATTTGGCCCAACCACATTTCTGCATCTATAACAACAAGTTTCACTCCTTTTAATGAGTATTTTTCATCTACATTTTGAACATATTCATGAGATGTACACACATGGTCTATTTAACATTCAAGAGTCAATCTTGAAAATGATCAATACGATTTAGATCATTTGTATTACAAGGCAAAATCTTTTTTTCCATTAATCAGTCTTTACTTCACACTTTAAACTGTATGTCCGCTGTGATTTCCTGATGCTACATGTAATGATTCTCTCAATCCCAAAACTCGATCATCGACTCTGAGGTTGTCGCAGGAGGTTCCTAGTGAAAGCGAAGGCACAGCAGCTGATCTGATACTAGAAAAAGATTGACGATTGATCACCATATGGCAACAGCTGCATACTCCACATGACCCTCCTCTTCAACAGTCTGTTAAAAAAAAACAGCACACAAGAGATAATAATGAAAAACAAAGAAGTGTGACGATCTCAGAAGGACCTTTTAGTCAGAAAGATTCCTTGTTGTGAGCATGTGACTTTCTGGCTTCACCCTAGTGAAAAAAATATACTAAAATACATTTGAAACTACATTACATATTAATGTGCTTAATAAAAATACCCAGCTATTGTACTTTTGGTATACTAAACTGATATACTTAAAGTCTGCTAAATTGGAACAACTTAATGTACTTTACTTTAAAGTGGAACTATTGCAAGTATAGGCCTACTTTAGGTAAACTTAAAATATCTTGCATTTAAAGACTGATATTATACAAAGATCATACAATCCTTAATAATAGTGATATTAAAAAACACTTTAGGCATAACATTAAGAAATGTGCATTGTTCAATAAAGAAATACTCCAAATAAAATGTAATTATAATTTTATATCAGTAAGTCTGTCAATAAATATGTTAATGGATTTGAAGAGTACTTAGTATGAAATAAATGTATTTTAAATAGATTTTGGTATAGTGTTTTTTTTTTTTACTAGGGCAGTGATACATATGAAAATACAATATATTAAAGTAATGCCAAATTGGACACTAAAACATGATCTGATATGAGATTTTGCTCTAACAAGATCCAATCCAGATGTCTGCAAAAAAAGATGCAGCCGTTGCATTCTAAAGCAGATTTGACATCATTGTATGATGTAAAAAAGCACATTTTCTTGTTAACTGTTGTGCAAACCATCAGAAAAAGATGCAATGTTACGACTTTCATTTCCTGAAGGCTTCAGTTTCCTGTCAGATGGTTTAACATAGTGAGTTTCTGTTAAAACAAACGAACACTGTTCACTGCTCAAATCAAACACAGTGTTCAATCCAGGCACATGCACAAGACCCTGGTACTGAATGATGATACATTTTTTTCATAAATAACTGATATGGTGCTGTGTATGCAATAGATCAGAAATGATACAGATACTTAAATGATACAGAGTCTCAGAACATAAATTAATCTTACCAATTTATGTGCGTTTCTTTTGTGGACTGTCGGATGAGCGTAAGTGATCTTTCTGTTAAGAGTCTGAACTGTTTCTACAACAACAATAATAGATCCATTAAAACAACAAAACAGTCTTAACTAGATCTGATTCTTTGAAACATTATTATGGCTGTCTGCTAAAGTAGTTCCAGCAGGTCTCGACCGCAGTACAGTTTATCATTTGATCAACTTTTTATTTAAAGAACCTTACAGCCTACAACAGCAAAACAACCAAAACCCATAACGGCACTGACCAAACCATCAAATGTAATAAACAATAGGATAAAAATGTCAAACTATTTCCATGTTTTTCCCACTAAATTACCTTTTATTCTCTATGGAAAGTTTTCTCACACATATTGTATAGAGACATACATGTGCACACCGCGGCCCCGCAATTTATTTTTCCAATAATATATTTTGCAACTGAAAACATGCCATTTTTTACTAGAAGTAGGAACACTTGCCTTCTTGATCAGTTCTTCTACATATCTTGCTGATGCAGATGATCCCAACTACTGCAGCAACAATCAACAGAGATCCAGCAGAGATCAACACTATGTACAACAAGGGTAAGGCCTGATCTGTAATGGATAAAATGGAAGTGAATGTGTCTGATCTATAACAAAATCAGAGACCAGCTCAGTAATAAATGCATACATCAGCGCTGCCGTACCTGCACATGAGTGACAGAGTTGGTTGATGTCCAGATGTTGAGTCTGGTTGCTGATGGGATTGTTCAGCACACAGCTGTAGGTGTTTTTATCCTGATATTCCACCTCCAGAGGTAGAGAGAGACTGATGCTGAGATCAGACACACTGATGCTGGACAATAAACTGTTTCCTTTGTACCAGGAGAGAGTCACATGACTCACATTCACAGATGAACACACCAATGAACATGATGATGATGATGAAGAACATTGTGAAGAGTTACTGCTGATGACAGGAACAGGCAGACGAGCTGAGAAACACGAGAGAATGAGCATAAAAATGGACAAATAAATGCAACAATATTATTTTCAGTTCAGTGTGTGTTGAATCATTCAACTTGAATGAGCGATTATATGGTCCGTCATCTCAAACTATAAAATTATTCAACAATTCAATATGTGAAAATAAAACAAGAACACTTGAATGTTTGAACAAATCTCTACTCACCATAGACAGAAACGCTGAATGTTTTTGATGATCGTTTCACTCCCTTTATCTGTAGTTTATAAACTCCAGCATGTTCAGTTCTGGTGTTCATGATGGTCAGAAATCCAGTTTGATTGTCCAGCTTCAGTCTGTCTCTGAATCTCCCATCAGGACCATCAGATGTGGAGAAGATTCGGTTCTCAATGCTGATTTTAGCTATGAGTGAGTTTTCAGATCCAAATTTCCACAGTATGTCGTCGTCTTCATGTATTTCAGTAACATCAGTGTATAAAGTGACAGAATCTCCCTCCATCACTGACACTGAATCACCAAACACACCTGGAGAACATGATTTTATTGGTTTACAAATCCTGAAATCAGCTGTAGTTTTTTTTATTATTTACTGAACATGTGAACTGAAGAACATTCACAACAGCAGCAGAGACAAAAATTAAAGGTGTGTAAAGTTACATGTCCATTATTTAATGTTTTATTTGCGAAACCTTTCCAGAATTTCTGTGTAAAATTCTGAACAGAGACCTGAATTCAAAGTTAGTAGATTTCACAGTTATTCAAGATTCATTTGGTACAGCAGATGAAAACAGTCTAATAAGCAGCAGCTTTTTACTCCAGAAAAAATTAAGCCATAAAAATGCTTTTATATCTTACCAATCAGACGGCACCAGCACAAACAGAACAAAACAAGCATGCGAAACATTTTCTTCAGTTGTTCAGTGTCTCATGATACTATACACTAAAAAGACTCGGTCTATATGCGAATCCTCCCACAACAGAGTTTGACCCTCCTATAGTTTCACTCGCTGCATTTGCACATAATATAATGTTATATTTCATCTGGCATTATTAAGACTTTAACTGTTCTTAATGGGTGAAAATATTCTTCATTTTTATAACTGAACATACTTTTTGTAAGATTGTTGCCTGACTTTCTTAAATGGCTAAATAGAAGAAAATTGTGTGAATTGTATAAACTACAAGTCATGGTAAAATAGAGTTTAACAATATGTGATTTAAAATGGTTGTGTATATTTATTCATTTCTCAATTTTAGTGAATGGAAAAAACGAAGTAAAAAGTTAAAACCATGTATTACCAGTTTTACTGACATTCATCTTCCGAGTCAAACTGAAAGCGGCTGCGGTCGGTGTTCTTCAGAGATGTGGTTTGATCTGTTGGGTCTACAAACATCTTGTGTGTGGGCATTCAGAGCATGTGTGTTTAGTTTGTAGGTTCCTTCCTTCTACTATATGAACAGCTTTTGAAAGACCCCCTGTGGTGAAAATCAAGTTTTTACTGTTGTTTATGTCTATGTGGCTTTTTAAAAATGTTTTAAGACAAACCACGTGTAAATTCATCAGTCAATCAACAACATTGCTGAGTATTTTCTCCTTAAAACTGAAGTTTACCAAAGTCTCAAAAACGCAGTTTGAAACCGCCTCTCTATTCTATTGTCACAAACACGTAACTAATCCTGTCAACGGGGGTCAGGGCTTTTTATTCTATATTTCCTATCATGATCTGTGTACATTTTAACACAGTGAGCACAAAAATACCTTTAAGAAGGGAAAGCACAAATATATTTTTGGATTATTTTCGTCAAAAACTTTCTGAAAATACTATATGAGAATTAACTGCATAATTACTATAAATGTGTACCTTGGATATTGCATACATACAAAATTTGTGGAAAAAGAAATTTTTTCACGATGTTTCCAACTCTGACTTTGATCCAGTTCTGTAGGATGGCTCATATAAGGAGGGGGCAATATGAATCAGGATGCCTTAGTATTCATAAGGTCTCAGTATTTGTACCATGGGTGGTACAGTGGAATGCCCAAATTAAAACAGACCCTGATCTCCATAATAATGACTTAAAAATTGTGATTTTCTCCTTTGGTGATTCTGCTTGTTAACATCAGGTATCTTCAGTAATGCTCATTTATCACTCAATCACTTAAATATCTCATTAACTTTAACACTGCTTCAGTGGTCATTTAACACTCTTGAGTATGGTCTCAAATATACTCCTAGGAGAGTTATTTTAAAGGGATAGTTCACCCAAAAATGAAAATTTGATGTTTATCTGCTTACCCCCAGGGCATCCAAGATGTAGGTGACTTTGTTTCTTCAGTAGAACACAAATGATGATTTTTAACTCCAACCGTTGCGGTCTGTCAGTCGTATAATGCATGTCAATGGGAACTCCATCTATAAGAGTCAAAAAAACATGCACAGACAAATCCAAATTAAGCCCTGCGGCTCGTGACGACACATTAATGTCCTAAGACACGAAACAATTGGTTTGTGCGAGAAACCGAACAGTATTTATATCATTTTTTACCTCTAATACACCACTATGTCCAACTGCCTTGAGCGCACGCACGGCATCCAGTGCATGAGGTGTGTACTCAACTGGCGTAGTTTACGCAAGCGCCGGAAGTGATCTCTCGCGCGTATACGTCACTCATTGTTTACACAGTGCACAAACATTGTAGGTACGACGGCTAATCAAAATGGTACTTATGCTTATTCGGATTGTTCAAACCGACTTAAAACTAAAAGATTACGTTCTCTCGCGCGAACTCATTCGGGAGTGGTGACTTTCCAGGTATTCCCAACTTCTGAGCCTGCTCGCCTGAAGTTATGGTTGATTGCTCTTCGGCTGGATATCAACACACCCATTAACGTACTAAAGTTGTTGAGGGTCTGCAGCGATCATTTTTACCCTGATGATTTTACATAACCAGGAGAGGATCACGTACGACTTAAACCATGCAGCTGTGAACAAGATCTTTGTATGTGTCCTTTTTATTTGTAAAGCTGCCCTTATGAAAAGTAACAAAATAAAATTAAGTTCTGATGTAATAAAACCAAGTTTTTTAGTGGTTTACTTCCATTTTTATAACAACTGTTGTACTACAGGCACCATGTTTAAACTACGCCAGAGCGCGTACACACCTCATGCACCGGATGCCGTGCGTGCACTCAAGGCAGTTGGACATAGTGGTGTTTTAGAGGTAAAAAAATGATATAAATACTGTTTGGTTTCTCGCACAAACCAATCGTTTCGTGTCTTAGGACATCAGTGTGTCTTCACGAGCCGCAGGGTTTAATTTGGATTTGTCTGTGCATGTTTTTTTGACTCTTATAGACGAAGTTCCCATTGCCATGCATTATATGACTGACAGACCGCAACAGTTGGAGTTAAAAATCATCATTTGTGTTCTACTGAAGAAACAAAGTCACCTACATCTTGGATGCCCTGGGGGTAAGCAGATAAACATCAAATTTTCATTTTTGGGTGAACTATCCCTTTAACACTGGAGTTTTTGCTGTGTATTTATAGAGAGATGTGATTTCTGCTTTGGACCCCAGAGAGCGATGATGTGCTTGTGTTACATTTGCTGAAATTTCCTCAGAGCTAATTGTATCTGATACTATCATAGAAAACACTGTAAGTAATCCTGTTTGTTTTTGTCAGTTTTTAAAAATATTTTAATTATGAAACTCTACAGTAAATTTTAATTTTATGGAAGAGATAGGTTTAGAGTAAGTTTTACGTGTTGGGGTAGGATTTTAGCTACAGATAATTACCACGAGTCTGTATTAATTTGATAATATAATTTATTTTGTTTTACAACTATAGCTGTTATTTCAAATGATTCACAAGCAATATAAGCTAGTCTTACAAACATTTCATACATAAAACATAAAACAATTTACTTACTTTTTAAAGATTGTTTTAGTGAATGACATTTATGCTTGTTTCTTCACGGGAGGTGTAACTTGTGGTAGGTGTGACTTGCAGGGGGCGTGGTTTGTGGTACTGTGGGACACAGACAGACCCTTCTCAAAAATCTCAGAAACAGAAATGCCCTGTCCAAATACCCACACTTGCGGTCTTGGCCACTTGAGAGCGCGTGCACGCGACAGAAAGTAAGTGCGCAAGACTGTCCCATGTCTTAAAAATGCCCAAGTGCAGTGCCCTTAATGCACACTAAACCCACACTATCTTGAATTCCGGTTCGGAGCGGTATTCGAGGCTAAGCATATCCCATCATGCATTATGTTCGGGAATTCACGTGCCCTGAAATCGCGAGATGTCGAGAAAAACAAGTTAAAGACTGTAAGTTAAATTAATTATATAATACATATAATTTGGTAGTAAAATATAAAGTGTTGCACATTTTATTGGTGCAAAGATGAGTAGGCTATGAGTATTTTGTACAACATTTGCAACTGCTTTTTATCACTTAAAATGCAAAGTATTGAAAATAACAAAGCTCTGTAAAATTGCATTTTTTTCAAGACTATAAGTGTGTCCCATCAGGTAATCAAAAGTTCTACACACACTTGCCTACTTGAACACTTGGGGCAAATACAGGAAATATGTCATGTAAGTAGACAAGTGGTCAAGTCCAAAGACCGCAAGTCTGGGTATTTGGACAGGGCAATCATCTTGTAAAACTGGTGTTACCAACAATTCCTGAAACATCTGGTTCCACTGGGTGGCGCTACCTGAATATTTATGATGTCTCCCCTATTGTGGGAGTGTCCTTGAGACAATGTGCAAACAAATGGAGATGAAAATATTAGTGCACAAGTTAATGGATTATTTCAAAAAGGTAATAAAGATTCAGTGTTAAGCATATACTGCAACTATTCATATTTTCAAAACAATGTTCAAACCTGACTATATTTCTATGTAGTAAAAATACTTAAAGTATCTGCAAACTGTATTTTAACGGAGTATAATTGTGAAGACTACACTGTTCACCCCTAACAACCCCAAAAGAAAAGAAAATAAATAAAAAATGAAAGAACAGTAAGATTAACTAATTAAGCACTTCATAAAATATCACAAATGTTTGTTTACAGATGAAAATATGTGTTCAACAGAAGAAAGAAACAACATGAGAGTTGAGTAAATGATGACAGACTTTTTACTTTTTATGTGAACTTTAAACCCATTCTACACACTTCACTTACACACTCACAGACACACAC
This sequence comes from Mylopharyngodon piceus, assembly GCA_039654765.1. Taxonomy (NCBI): domain Eukaryota; kingdom Metazoa; phylum Chordata; class Actinopteri; order Cypriniformes; family Xenocyprididae; genus Mylopharyngodon; species Mylopharyngodon piceus. The sequence continues at coordinate 45,336,825 of CM077438.1, forward strand.
ACACACAACACAACACGCTATTATACACACAAATGAACTAGTGTGGCTGTAACAATATGGTAAAATTGAGCCAAAAGACTCAAATAAGAGGCTGAAATCAGATCAGACCCAGATTTTAAGTTAAGCTGTCATTTTTATGGAATATTGATGTTATGTGTAACAAAATGTACTCTTTTGTTTTGAGGTTTGACTGTAGTAAAATTAATGCAAAGACTAAAGCTTGATTTACACTCGCCGCATCTGCACGAGCGCGAAGGTGCGCCTGGCGGTGTGCACTTCATTTTTTGTAACTTTGCGCACGGCACCGCATCCGAAGATGCACGACTTCGAGCCGATTCTTGCCGAGCAGGTATTTCTAGTGATGGGCGATTTCAAAACACTGCTTCATGAAGCTTCAAAGCTTTACGAATCTTTTGTTTCGAATCAGTGGTTCGGAGCGTGTATCAAACTGCCAGAGTCACGTGAACTATTGAAGTTTCAAAACACTTATGATGTAAGGAAGCCTCGTTTACTGAAATCACGTGACTTTGGCAGTTTGAGATTGTTTGATACGCGCTCTGAACCACTGATTCGAAACAAAAGATTCATAGCTTCATGAACCAGTGTTTTGATATCTCCCATCACTAGATATTGTTGAATAAAGTCACTATTTTGTTTTTTTGGCACACAAAAAGTGTTTTCGCCACTTTATAATATTAAGGTTGAACCACTGTACTCACATGAACTGTTTTAAATATGTTTTTAGTAGCTTTCTGGGCACTGAAAAAGGAAATGATCTTGCTGGCAATGCAGGCCTTACTGAACCATCGGATTTTATCAAAAATATCTTAATTTGTTTTCTGAAGATGAATGAAGGTCTTACGGGTGTGAAACGACATAAGGGTGAGTAATTAATGACATGAGTTTCATTCTGGGGTGAACTAACCCTTTAAAACTATAATTACTTTATTTAAAAAGTAATGGCTGTGCTCTCTTCAGCTATAGTCTACTTTAGTACATGCAGATGTGCTTGTGCATATGAAGCATTAATAATGTAAATAATCAAAAAATATAAGAAATATATTAAATTATATACTTCTCTATATATGTGTGTTTATACTGCATGAATTTATTGGCAATATATTTATACACATGCAATACCATATCACATATGCATCTATATATTGTGAGGTGTACTGAATATAAAATTACATACATTATGAGATGTTAGTAAATATATTGTCACATAGGCCTATTTTTCAATATATGAAAAGCGTCAATTGCTTATGTATTATTCAATATATTGTAATATATTAACACAATATATTATTCAGTATATTTTCAAATATAGGCTACCATTAAATCATGATCGTTCATATATAGGGAAACAACCGCGACTACAGTGAAGCAGAACGACATTATGCTTCAGAATCTCTCGTTTATCTCTCTTTCGATCAACGAATTCATTTATAATTCCTTATTATTGCTGATGAATGGAAGTGAAATGTGTTTATATATTGTTATGTTTATAGACACCGGGCGCGTGGACACAATCGATTGCTGCGTTTAGGGGACACCCTGCAAAAAAGCATCGTAAACTCTACAAAATCGTATCAACTATTTGCAATATTTATGTGATCGTAGGCGTCAGAGCGTTAAAGAACGTGACGACGCGTCACTGCGTCATCGCGCTACAGCAGCCTAATCATCCCAAAATATTGCTTTCTCTTTGGCATCGACGCAGAGGAGGACCAGAGCAATATTGTGTTTTATTGATAGTTTTAGTAGAAGTGAGGAAAATGAAGCCTCTATTTATTTTGCCCTTATTGCTCTTGTGCTCAATCAATCATGGTAAGACATTCAAGCTTATGTTATTGTCTCTCTTATCTAATCGATTTATATTCGACAGAAATGCATGTATCATTTGTATTTTGCAGTGTGTTTTTATTTAACCATTGTAAGTCATTTAAGCTCGCAGACATCCCACCCTGCAGAAGCTCATTTCAGAGAGAGACACACCCAGACATCAACAGTCAGCATATGAATCTCAACAATAATAACATGAAATTAAAAGCTTTGTGCTGCAGTCAGTGCGAAACTCATTCTCCTCGTTTCCTTTCCTCGCGTCTCAGCTCCACCAAGTAGGATGTGAGGGAAGGCTGCAAGGAAACAAAATGAGATCAGAGGATTGAAGGAAATCTTACACTGAAATATACTCGAGCGTCACTTCACAAGCTGCGCTCAAAGGATCTGTCCTTGTTGAAGTTTGGTTATTTAAGAAATTAATAATAAATAATAATAATAAAACAAGATGCCCTGATGAAATATGTGAGATGTGTGGTTTATTTAAACTGCAAAGATAAAGATAAAGAAGAAAGCAAAAAGATAAAGCATAAATTAAAATTATGTGTGACAGATGTGAAGGGGGAGGAGAATTTATATATGTGCATCAGGTTCCTCGACAAGAAGGACTTCTGCATAGGATACACCTGTGTGTCTGTGTGAATTAATTATGCTTCTGAATTGACTTTTTGTTTTTATTCTTATGATTTGCTTTTATTTTTGCTGTTGTTTTGTTGTGACTTTAGTTGCTTGTTTTGTGATGTTCAGAGTTTATCCTTCAGATTGTCACAACACTGCTGGATCTCATGCTGTAGAGCCCAATTCTGTTCTTGTTTAGCTTCTTGTTTAGCTCAAACACTGATCCAACACAACCGAAGAAGCTAATTAAGATCTTCAGGAGCACATGATGATTACAGACAGGAGTGTTTGATCAGGGTTGGATCTGAACTCTGCAGGTCGATCTCCAGGAACAGGATTGAGCACCTCTGCTGTAAATCAGTGATGTTCTTCTGCTGTTTGTTTGCATTATATTATGAATCCAAACATTTTTCTCTACTCACATTCTTTATGATCTGTAGAACAACATTTTCACAGTACTTTCTTGTTGTATAATGTTGTTTAGCTCATAATGAACTGTTCATTTCTTCTTCAGTTGTGTCTGGTGTTGATACAGAAGAAGTGTCAGTGATGGAAGGAGATTCAGTCACTCTAAACACTGGTGTTCAAACAAAACATCAAGACAGAATTAGATGGTATTTTAACGACATTCGCATCGCTCAAATCAATGGAGATGTCAGTAAGATCTGTACAGATGTTCAGTGTAATGAAGGCACTGAGAGATTCAGAAACAGACTGAAGCTGGATCATCAGACTGGATCTCTGACCATCACAAACACCAGAAACACAGATGCTGGACTTTATAAACTATGGATCACCAGCAGCAGCGACAGTGAAAAGATCTTCAGTGTTTCTGTTCATGGTGAGTCATTTTGTTTAAAAGCAAGTCTTGTTCATTTAAATCAGATCATTAATGTGTATTTTTTCCAGTGACATTCAGAAGTATTTTTTCCCTTTACCTGTATGTTAATTCACACACAGTATAAAGATAATTTCTTCAAAGTGTTACAGGTATAGTAATTACACTGTTAAATATATATGTGTTGAGTATAATTCACACAGAATTGTTCATTTATACTGGTTGTCATAATGTCTGTGGTTATAATGTCATAACCACATAATGTCTTATGTGGTTACCTGATCAAAACGAGTGCTTCTCCTATAAGTGGTGTGTGATCATAAGATGACTTAACTTCTCCTCCTCTTCCCTTTTGTAATGTAATATAATGGGAGAGATAGGTTTCTTTTGATTTCCTGATAATCTTAATCCTTCTTTTAATTATTGCTTTTATATCTATATTTTCAATCAAACTTATGTTTGTTATTTTTGTCATTTTACACTTTTTGAGTTATATTTTTGTCTTTTTATGTGGAAGTGAGGCGAGCACATGGTGATGAATGTACAACACCTTTGTTTTATAGAGCACAATAAGGGCCATTTAATCTGAGAGCCTGTTTATTTGTTTGTGTCGATCAGGTATGTTTTCTGTTTTATTTCCTTTATAATTTTTCTCAGTTTTCTTATGTTCATGTTTTTCATTATTGTCCCTTTTCTAATGTAATGTAATGGGAGAGAGCACAATAAGCCATTTGATCTGAGAGTCTGCTTATTTGTTCTGTGTCTATCAGGGGAGATATTAAATGATCCAGTAAAACTACTGCCTGCTGTCCCTTGTCTGCGTGTCAAACTTTACAACACTACACAACGCAGACAAGTTTTTAATAACTGGTGTCGCTGGCCGCGCATCGCGCTGGGCATCACGAGTCACCAGTTACATAAACACATTTACTGTTAAAGTGAAATTTGAAGATTTAAATGTAAATTTTAATCAGTGTGGTTTAAAACATTAAGTTTTTCCATTGGTTGTTAGTTTTGACAGTTGGTTTTGTTCTGGTACAAATGATGTTGAGTTTCTTATCATGTCATCTCTGTTCATCTTTTATAATCAGCTGCATCTCTTATTTCATACTCAGTGTTTTTTAGTTCAAGAATTAGATGCAAAATATATTTATGAGCACAAAATGTTAATAATTGTTGCCTTTCAGACTGAAAGTCAAGAGAGCCTGTTTCATCTCTTTCATATCCACAGTTCTCATGTTATCTGTCTGCTCCTTAAAACAAGATCCTTTCAGCTGTGGTTGATTAACTTGGTTTGTGTTTCAGGTGTTTCTGCTGCTGAACGAAATGAAGTGAAGAGAAAGGAGGGAGAATCTGTCACTTTAGATCCTGGTGTAATAAAAAGCCCAAATGATGTGATGACGTGGTATTTTAATGAGATTCTCATCGCTGAAATCACTGGAGATCAGAGTAAGATCTGTACAGATGTTCAGTGTGATGAGAGATTCAGAGACAGACTGAAGCTGGATCATCAGACTGGATCTCTGACCATCACAGACATCAGGAACACAGACTCTGGAAAATATCAACTGAAGATCAACAGCGGCAGCAGCAGCCGTCGTCATCGCAGCAGCATCATTAAGAGCTTCAGTGTTTCTGTCACTGGTGAGTATAACTTAGTCATTAAGAACATTTTCCCTTTGAGCAGTTTTAGAAAAACATTCACTATATTTATATTGACCCAGTACATTGTCATTGTGGCCTGTTTGAAAAAAGTGAGCTTTGACTCAACATTAAAATATAATTGAGATCATCTTTATCATGTTTAAAACAGACTTAAAATTTTGAAGTCTGTTGTTAATAACAAGAAAAGTGCATGATATCAGTCAGTTTTGCTGTGAACATTGTTTTCTGTTGAGCTCACAGTGATGATGCTTTTTAAGCTGCTGTTGCTCAAAAAAACACCAGGTGGCACAATTTACAAATCAATATCATGCAACTTTCTGTTGAAAATAGAAAGGTGTAAATATCAGTCAACACAACAGTATTGGTAAAATGAATTATAAGATGATTTCTATTAATAATGACTCTGTCTTCATCTGTTCCAGATTCAGGTTTGTCTTCAGCTGCTGCAGCAGGAATAAGTGCAGCTGTTGTTGTTGTTCTGCTGTTTGTGGCTGTAGCAGCTGCTGCTGTGATTAAATATCGCCACAGGAAATTTACAAAAGGAAGACAAAATGGCAAGTATAACATACAGCTGATTATACAAAATGTAAAAATAAGATTTATTGTGCAAAAAGAATCTTTAGAAATATGTTACAGTATGTATTTGTTTTCTAATTGACCAAAATAAGTGTTTGTGTTTTTCAAACAGGAACTGGGAAACAATACAATGATTGTCAGGTGAGATACTCTGTGCACTAAATCTATATAAAGAAAAAAAAAAAAAAAAAAAAAGGAATTTACAAAGTTCTGACAACTGTGAGAACTGTTAAAGCCCTGCAAAATTGAAAAACAAATTGGTGTTACATAATTTCAAACAAAATCAGGCCAAAACAAAGTTTGTTTGGACTTTGATTCGGAAGTTTGAAACAGCCTGCTTTGAACTCCCACTGGTTCATGGCAATAATGTTATAGGTAGGTGTGGCTGTTTTCTCACCGCTGTCTTTTTTGTTGAGTGCTTATTTTGTTATTGAGAGGAAAGCGTGCAGCACATATTTACATATTCATCTAAACTCCACTCTCAGCAGTGCAGGCGGCGTCTGGATGTTTGCATACAATATATTGCCTGTACAGTATTTAGCCTTGAAGTGAAGAAGGAAAAAGAACGTCATGAGTATATCGGGACCTTAGGTGGTGTGTATCTGTTTGTGTTTTCTGTGTGAATGTATGTGTGGTTTCATTCAGAAATCATCACAGAAACACCAATTCTAATTCATGTATTTAAGAGAGCGCTGATCTTGTGTTGTTTCACTTCAGAATGAAGAACAGAGATCTTTACAATAAGCAAATATCAGAGGGAAAAAATCATTTTTATGTTTGTTTAACCTTAATCATCAATCCCAGACATTTGTTTTAACTTCTGTGAATTTGTTTTCTTTATTTCAGGTGATTTGTGATACAGAACGTATATTCCTTATTGACAATTCAACAAATGGTGTCACTAATGAGACGTCCCTTCATCAGCCTGAGAATCCACAGATGGATGCTGAAAAAAGGATGTCCCTTAATCAAACTATGACTCCACAGACGGGTGTCGCTGACGGGGCGTCCAGTAGTCCAACCGAGCCTCCGAACACGGATGTCACTGGCGGGGTGCACAGTAGTCAGAAAGAGTCTCAGAAAAGAGATGACAAAGGCGGGGCGAGCGGTAGTCTGAAAGAGTCTCGGAAAACAGATGACAACAGCGGGGTGAACAGTAGTCAGAAAGATTCTCCGAAAACAGATGACAACGGCGGGGCGAAAGCTAGTCAGAAAGAGTCTCCGACAACAGATGACAACGGCGGGGTGAACGGTAGTCAGAAACAGTCTCAGAAAACAGGTGACAACGGCGGGGCGAAAGGTAGTCAGAAAGAGTCTCAGAAAACAGATGACAACAGCGGGGCGAACGGTAGTCAGAAAGATTCTCCGAAAACAGATGACAACGGCGGGGCGAAAGCTAGTCAGAAAGAGTCTCCGACAACAGATGACAACGGCGGGGTGAACGGTAGTCAGAAAGAGTCTCAGAAAACAGATGACAACAGCGGGGCGAACGGTAGTCAGAAAGAGTCTCAGAAAACAGATGACAACAGCGGGGCGAACGGTAGTCAGAAAGAGTCTCAGAAAACAGATGACAACGGCGGGGCGAAAGGTAGTCTGAAAGATTCTCCGAAAACAGATGACAACGGCGGGGCGAAAGGTAGTCTGAAAGATTCTTCGACAACAGATGACAACGGCGGGACGAAAGGTAGTCAGAAAGAGTCTCTGAAAACAGATGACAACAGCGGGGCGAAAGGTAGTCTGAAAGATTCTTCGACAACAGATGACAACGGCGGGACGAAAGGTAGTCAGAAAGAGTCTCCGAAAACAGATGACAACGGCGGGGCGAAAGGTAGTCTGAAAGATTCTTCGACAACAGATGACAACGGCGGGACGAAAGATAGTCAGAAAGAGTCTCCGAAAACAGATGACAACGGCGGGACGAACGGTAGTCTGAAATATTCTCAGAAAACAGATGACAACGGCGGGGCGAACGGTAGTCTGAAAGAGTCTCCGAAAACAGATGACAACGGCGGGACGAACGGTAGTCTGAAAGATTCTTCGACAACAGATGACAACGGCGGGACGAAAGGTAGTCAGAAAGAGTCTCCGAAAACAGATGACAACGGCGGGGCGAAAGGTAGTCTGAAAGATTCTCCGACAACAGATGACAACGGCGGGACGAAAGGTAGTCAGAAAGAGTCTCCGAAAACAGATGACAACGGCGGGGCGAAAGGTAGTCTGAAAGATTCTTCGACAACAGATGACAACGGCGGGACGAAAGGTAGTCAGAAAGAGTCTCAGAAAACAGATGACAACGGCGGGGCGAACGGTAGTCTGAAAGAGTCTCCGAAAACAGATGACAACGGCGGGACGAACGGTAGTCTGAAAGATTCTTCGACAACAGATGACAACGGTGGGACGAAAGGTAGTCAGAAAGAGTCTCCGAAAACAGATGACAACGGCGGGGCGAAAGGTAGTCTGAAAGATTCTTCGACAACAGATGACAACGGCGGGACGAACGGTAGTCTGAAAGAGTCTCCGAAAACAGATGACAACGGCGGGGCGAACGGTAGTCTGAAAGAGTCTCCGAAAACAGATGACAACGGCGGGGCGAACGGTAGTCTGAAAGAGTCTCCGAAAACAGATGACAACGGCGGGGCGAACGGTAGTCTGAAAGAGTCTCCGAAAACAGATGACAACGGCGGGACGAAAGGTAGTCTGAAAGATTCTTCGAAAACAGATGACAACGGCGGGGCGAACGGTAGTCTGAAAGAGTCTCCGAAAACAGATGACAACGGCGGGGCGAACGGTAGTCTGAAAGAGTCTCCGAAAACAGATGACAACGGCGGGGCGAACGGTAGTCTGAAAGAGTCTCCGAAAACAGATGACAACGGCGGGACGAACGGTAGTCTGAAAGAGTCTCCGAAAACAGATGACAACGGCGGGGCGAAAGGTAGTCTGAAAGATTCTTCGAAAACAGATGACAACGGCGGGGCGAACGGTAGTCTGAAAGAGTCTCCGAAAACAGATGACAACGGCGGGGCGAACGGTAGTCTGAAAGAGTCTCCGAAAACAGATGACAACGGCGGGACGAACGGTAGTCTGAAAGATTCTCAGAAAACAGATGACAACGGCGGGGCGAACGGTAGTCTGAAAGAGTCTCCGAAAACAGATGACAACGGTGGGACGAACGGTAGTCTGAAAGAGTCTCAGAAAACAGATGACAATGGCGGGGCGAACGGTAGTCTGAAAGAGTCTCCGAAAACAGATGACAACGGCGGGGCGAACGGTAGTCTGAAAGAGTCTCCGAAAACAGATGACAACGGCGGGGCGAACGGTAGTCTGAAAGAGTCTCCGAAAACAGATGACAACGGCGGGACGAACGGTAGTCTGAAAGAGTCTCCGAAAACAGATGACAACGGCGGGGCGAAAGGTAGTCTGAAAGATTCTTCGAAAACAGATGACAACGGCGGGGCGAACGGTAGTCTGAAAGAGTCTCCGAAAACAGATGACAACGGCGGGGCGAACGGTAGTCTGAAAGAGTCTCCGAAAACAGATGACAACGGCGGGACGAACGGTAGTCTGAAAGATTCTCAGAAAACAGATGACAACGGCGGGGCGAACGGTAGTCTGAAAGAGTCTCCGAAAACAGATGACAACGGTGGGACGAACGGTAGTCTGAAAGAGTCTCAGAAAACAGATGACAACGGCGGGGCGAACGGTAGTCTGAAAGAGTCTCCGAAAACAGATGACAACGGCGGGGCGAACGGTAGTCTGAAAGAGTCTCCGAAAACAGATGACAACGGCGGGGCGAAAGGTAGTCAGAAAGAGTCTCAGAAAACAGATGACAACGGCGGGGCGAAAGGTAGTCAGAAAGAGTCTCAGAAAACAGGTGACAACGGCGGGGCGAAAGGTAGTCAGAAAGAGTCTCAGAAAACAGGTGACAACGGCGGGGCAAACAGTAGTCAGAAAGAGTCTCAGAAAACAGATGACAACGGCGGGGCGAAAGGTAGTCAGAAAGAGTCTCAGAAAACAGGTGACAACAGCGGGGCGAAAGGTAGTCAGAAAGAGTCTCAGAAAACAGATGACAACGGCGGGGCGAACGGTAGTCTGAAAGAGTCTCAGAAAACAGATGACAACGGCGGGGCGAAAGGTAGTCAGAAAGAGTCTCAGAAAACAGATGACAACGGCGGGGCGAAAGGTAGTCAGAAAGAGTCTCAGAAAACAGGTGACAACGGCGGGGCGAAAGGTAGTCAGAAAGAGTCTCAGAAAACAGGTGACAACAGCGGGGCGAACAGTAGTCAGAAAGAGTCTCAGAAAACAGATGACAACGGCGGGGCGAACGGTAGTCAGAAAGAGTCTCAGAAAACAGGTGACAACGGCGGGGCGAAAGGTAGTCAGAAAGAGTCTCAGAAAACAGATGACAACAGCGGGGCGAACAGTAGTCAGAAAGAGTCTCAGAAAACAGGTGACAACAGCGGGGCGAAAGGTAGTCAGAAAGAGTCTCAGAAAACAGATGACAACGGCGGGGCGAACGGTAGTCAGAAAGAGTCTCAGAAAACAGATGACAACGGCGGGACGAAAGGTAGTCAGAAAGAGTCTCAGAAAACAGATGACAACGGCGGGACGAAAGGTAGTCAGAAAGAGTCTCCGAAAACAGGTGACAACAGCGGGGCGAACAGTAGTCAGAAAGAGTCTCAGAAAACAGGCGACAACAGCGGGGCGAACAGTAGTCAGAAAGAGTCTCAGAAAACAGGTGACAACAGCGGGGCGAACGGTAGTCAGAAAGAGTCTCAGAAAACAGGTGACAACAGCGGGGTGAAAGGTAGTCAGAAAGAGTCTCAGAAAACAGATGACAACGGCGGGGCAAACGGTAGTCAGAAAGAGTCTCAGAAAACAGATGACAACGGCGGGACGAAAGGTAGTCAGAAAGAGTCTCAGAAAACAGATGACAATGGCGGGACGAAAGGTAGTCAGAAAGAGTCTCAGAAAACAAATGACAACGGCGGGGCGAAAGGTAGTCAGAAAGAGTCTCAGAAAACAGATGACAACGGCGGGACGAAAGGTAGTCAGAAAGAGTCTCAGAAAACAGATGACAACGGCGGGACGAAAGGTAGTCAGAAAGAGTCTCAGAAAACAGATGACAAAGGCCGGGCGAAAGGTAGTCAGAAAGAGTCTCAGAAAACAGATGACAACAGCGGGGCGAAAGGTAGTCAGAAAGAGTCTCAGAAAACAGATGACAACGGCGGGACGAAAGGTAGTCAGAAAGAGTCTCAGAAAACAGATGACAACGGCGGGACGAAAGGTAGTCAGAAAGAGTCTCAGAAAACAGATGACAACGGCGGGGCGAAAGGTAGTCAGAAAGAGTCTCAGAAAACAGATGACAAAGGCCGGGCGAAAGGTAGTCAGAAAGAGTCTCAGAAAACAGATGACAACAGCGGGGCGAACGGTAGTCAGAAAGAGTCTCAGAAAACAGATGACAACGGCGGGGCGAAAGGTAGTCAGAAAGAGTCTCAGAAAACAGATGACAACGGCGGGGCGAACGGTAGTCAGAAAGAGTCTCAGAAAACAGATGACAAAGGCCGGGCGAAAGGTAGTCAGAAAGAGTCTCAGAAAACAGATGACAACAGCGGGGCGAACGGTAGTCAGAAAGAGTCTCAGAAAACAGATGACAACAGCGGGACGAAAGGTAGTCAGAAAGAGTCTCAGAAAACAGATGACAACGGCGGGGCGAAAGGTAGTCAGAAAGAGTCTCAGAAAACAGATGACAACAGCGGGGCGAACGGTAGTCAGAAAGAGTCTCAGAAAACAGATGACAACAGCGGGACGAAAGGTAGTCAGAAAGAGTCTCAGAAAACAGATGACAACGGCGGGGCGAAAGGTAGTCAGAAAGAGTCTCAGAAAACAGATGACAACAGCGGGGCGAAAGGTAGTCAGAAAGAGTCTCAGAAAACTGATGACAAAGGCCGGGCGAAAGGTAGTCAGAAAGAGTCTCAGAAAACAGATGACAACAGCGGGGCGAACGGTAGTCAGAAAGAGTCTCAGAAAACAGATGACAACGGCGGGACGAAAGGTAGTCAGAAAGAGTCTCAGAAAACAGATGACAACGGCGGGACGAAAGGTAGTCAGAAAGAGTCTCAGAAAACAAAATGACAACAGCGGGGCGAAAGGTAGTCTGAAAGAGTCTCAGAAAACAGATGACAGCGGCGCTTCACGCTTTCATATCCTCTCATTATAACAAGAAAAATGCAGACATTATATATATAAAAGATTAATTTTGCAGTGTAGACAGCTTTGTTGATTACAATGAAACTTTGTGAGATTGCGATGAACTGAGAGTGACAGCTTTTTAGTTATTTTAAATGAACTGTGAAGTTTTTAGTATTTTGGATTACAAGGTTTACGATTACAAACTTGACAAGAACATGAAAAATGTAATAGTTGACCACGTTAACTAATTGAACTAATTTAAACTGCCTGCATCATGACGTGATTATAATACATTACTATAATGTAATTATGCATGATTATGCAGTTACCATAGGTATTATTTTTACAATTAGCATGAATCCACAAGTTAGCGACTCTTCATGGCAGATGTTTGTGCACTATTTTGAAATAGGTTTTTTAGATTCACTTTACTGGCAACACAAACACTGTGAGCCATTTTGCTTGTTTTATACTGCAAGTTAAGTGCAGTGTGTTTTCTTTAAAATAAATTTAGATTTCTTTTTTTATTTGACCAAAAAAACTCTGAAGTCTATTCATTTAAAAGAAAACATGACTAGACTGTAGTCATTTAGGTTTAATTAGCCTATGTCATTTTCCAGTGTATGTTTAAAAATGGGGATGACAGGTAAAAGGCTAGTTTATTAGATGTTTATGTCGATTTGTTGTTTATTTGTTTATTTATTTTTTTTACAGATTTGTTAGTTGATTTATTACCATTTACTTCATATTTATGTTAACTTTTATCAGTATTCATTTCATAGTAAATTACAGTTCATATGATTTTTTTTTTAGTGGGGGCGCTATCTAAATCTCGCTTAGGGCACCATCAGAGCCTGGGCCGGCTCTGTATATAGGCTACTGAATGTCCTTATTTTTGAAATGTGCAAAAGTGAATTTTTTTTAACTTTCCTGTAACAAATGTGTTGTGCCTTTTGTGATGCATTTTGTTTGTGTGTGCGTGTATTTACGAAATAAGAATTGGTCTTTCTGTGGATTACACACTGGATGAGATCAGTGAATCAAGCATTGCATAATGATCACGTCATAATCAAAACATAACCATCAACACATTATCACATCTTCTCATAGCTTCTTCATGCCATAACAAATGTATCTTAAAAATGAATGTAAAATGTATTTTTTTTTTAGTTTTATATTACCAACACTGTTACTACAGCAAAGTACAAAGCAGTGCAAAACAATCAATCAAGATTTTTTTTAAACCAATCAGTTTACTCTCTCTCTCACACACACACACACACAAGTACACACACAAGCGCGCGCACACACACACTGATGACTCTGATGAGATCAACATATCAGGCCATTAGACGATGATTGGGAACATTAATAATTGACTAACATCTAGTGATGTTACGTTCTGTGCCGAGGCTTCAGAGCGTATATTGAGAAATCCTGGAAGCTTTCAGTGAAGCACGTATCGAGGCTTGTATCGCTTTAGACCAATGCCTCGCTTCTGCCTGACTGGTTCAGGAAGCGGTTTGAATCTTGGTGCGACATTTTGACAGATATATAAACCCATGTGATCCCCTCAAAATGTGTGGCTGTGATAGAGGTGAGTTTTGCCTATTATGACCAAAGAATTGATTTACACACATTTGATAGCCCCGTTCATTTCAAGCCATTTCAAGTAATACGTTTATTACAGTTATGTTATACAATCATTATATACCACCAGAAAATACACATTATATTCATATAAATAGATTGGTGTATGTGAAAATTGTTTTTTTTTCTCCACCATTATTTCTATGTCTTAACTGGTGCAAAATACAATGTGTCACATCATCTGTAATGTATCTGCTTGTTTTATACTCTTTGACCACCAGGTGGTATTGTGAGCAAATAAAGTCTCAAGAAAAGTACCCCCTTGTGAACCACTTGGCTGAAAAGCTTCAGTGTTTCATGAGGCTTCATCTCACTATTACTACCAACATCCTCTGACCACAATCTCTTATTTGCCATGACAAATATGTTTTAAACACACAGTTACAGCATCCAAAGAAAAACTAATGTTAAATAGTCAAGGGTCAAGAGCTTAACTAAAGCAAACACTGACCTCCATCGTGGTTTCATCCTTTTCTGTTCTTGTTTCTCTTTCCTTCAGTGATTCTGCTTGTTAACAGCAGGTGTTCATCAGTGTCTGAATTCACACATGTGTTTTCATTCACTCTGTCAAGTGGACTATATTAGTGAACTAATGTAGGGAATAGTGAATGAGGGTATAGGGTGTGATTTGGAACACAGCCTCTGAGTGTCGACTTTGAGCGCTGTTAAATCACGATATATTGCTGTAGGCTACTTTCTCGAAAATGTCAAATATTACCCAGAATGCATTGTTTTCTACGGTATATTACTGTTTTATTAGAAAACAGCATGTTACCGTCTAAGTTTGGCCATTTTTTACAGCATTTTTTTACGGTGCTGTAGATTCATGTGTAGTACTGTTCTGCAGAGGTGGAAAGTCCAGGGGTCATAAAATAAAAGTCCTGCCATATTTTCATTCCACCCACTGAAGCAGTGTTAAAGTTAATGAGAAATTAATTGAGTAATGATTGACCATTATTGAAGACACCTGAAGTTAACAAGCAGAATCACCAAAGAAGAAAATCACAATTTTTAAGTCACTATCACAGAGATCAGGGATTGCTTTAGTTGGGCTCTTGACCCTTGACTTTTTAATATTAGATTTTGTTTGGGTTGTTGTAACTGAGTTGTAACAGCCAGACAAGCAAAGAGAAATAATGATCAGGTGGTGTTGGTTATGTTTTCACATAATCATTTGACCTGAATCACTGAACTCATTTAGAGCCCAATCTCTGAGTTAGATTTACATTATTGATTACAGCAGCACTGTGAGTCTACAGCAGAAGATCAGCTTTTTCAATATAATCTAAAGGATTTCTTAAAAATTTTTCTGATCAAAAAAAAAAAAAGTCTTTCTTTTAGGCACACACAGACATCAAGAATCAGCGTATGAATCTCAACAACGTGACAAGCAACATATTCTGATAAACAGATCAACTCTGAACACTAGAAAACAAGCTACTAAAAAGTCACAGAAAAACAGCAAAAATAAAATAGTGAGAATAAAGGAAATTACTAAGACAGTTCAGCTCATAATTTATTCATGCAGCAATGCATGATGGGAGCCATGGATGAATTTTGATTGGTGGCACCCAGAATGCACTGCAACATGTTTTATTATTCTCACCATTGTTGAGATTCACAGGCTGATTCTTGAGATTTTTTTTCCTTTTCTTTTTTTTATTTTGTTGAACAACTTTTGATAAAACCTTTGGATTATTTTGAAAAAACTGGATCTTCTGCTGTAGAATCACAGTGCTGCTGTAATCAATAATGTAAACCAATCTGCTGTAATCTAACTCAGAGTCAAATAATGATTAAAACATAACCAGCACCACCTGATCATCTTTTCTCTTTGCTTGTCTGGCTGTTATAACTCAGTGACAGCAGCCCAAACAAATTCCTCTGCTCTTCTGGAATAAAACGGCAAACACTTGGTTAAAGGGTTAGTTCACCCAAAAATGAAAATTGTGTCATTTATTTCTCACCCTCATGTAGTTCCACACCCGTAAGACCTTCGTTCATGTTCAGAACACAAATTAAGATATTTTTGAAAAAATTCGATGGTTCAGTGAGGCCTGCATCGCCAGCAATAACACTCCCTTTTTTAGTGTCCTAAAAAGCTACTAGAAACATATTTAAAACAGTTCATGTAACTACAGTGGTTCAACTTTAATATTATAAAGCAACAAGAATACTTTTTGTGTGCCAAAAATAACAAAATAATGACTTTATTCATCAATATCTAGTGATGGGCGATTTTTAACACACTGCTTCATGAAGCTTCAAAGCTTAACAAATCATTTGTTTCAAATCAGTAGTTCGGAGCGTGTATCAAACTGCCAAAGTCACGTGAACTATTGAAGTTTCAAAATACTTATGACGTAACGAAGCCTTGTTTACTGAAATCATGTAATTTTGGTGCTCTAAACCACTGATTCGAAACAAATAATTCATAACAATTGCTGTTTTTGTTAATGAAAATAAATTTACATCTGCATTTTAAGCTCAAGCTTCTGCTACTGTCTCCATATGTAAAAGTTGCTGGCACCTGTGCCTATACTCTGAAATGTTATAGTCTGGATCCCTGTTCTAAAAAAGGGTGTAAGATCAAGAATAGTGCCTCTTAAAAACCTCTTGCTAGAGCTGGAAATAACTAGTGAAACTAGCAGAGCTTATCTGCAGGATTATATGACGTCATGGATATGAGAGTGATGACACAGATCTGATACTAGAAAAAGATTGAAGATTGATCATCTTCTCATGGCAATCGGTGCATACTCCACCTGATCCTCCTCTTTAATATTCTGTATAAAAAAAAGAAAAGAAAAAGATGATAATACTAAAAAAGAGAAGTGTGACCCCCTTAGAATGACCTCTTAGATTGCTTGTGACAGCATTTGACTTTAGTCTTCAGTGATTTGCATGAATATACAATATAGTGAAGTAATGTCAAATTAGACACTAAAAATCTGTCAGATGGTTTAACAGTGAGTTTCTGCTAAAATAAACAACAAACAATTTTCAGTGCACTTAAATTTGTAAAGTGGAACTTAGTCCTTTTGTATTGAGACTAAATTAACCATTAATGATGAAAACATGGATCTATACTTCCCAGCATGCTTTTCATATAGCACTGCATTAGGAGAACAAATGTTGAAATAGAAATTAAGTAAATGTTGCCTCAAAAATGTAGAAAAATAATAATTAATTAAAAATAATTGATCCTTTCTGGAACTATGTTTGTTGGCAGAGGAACTTAAACTAGTAATCTTACACAGCAAAATCCCCAGTGTTAAACTAACACCCAAAGTGTACATATGAGTCCATCTTGCCGGGTGTTAAAAAGTAACACTGAAGCAGTGTTAAAGTTAATGAGATAATTGATTGATGATTGAGTGATGATTGACAATTAGTGGTGACACCTGATGTTAATAAGCAGAATCACTGAAGGAAAGAGAGAAAAAAGGTGTTAATTAATGTTTTATGGAATGTTTCATTTCAAGTCACCATGAAAGAGGTCAGCGTTTGCTTTAGTTGGGCTCTTGACTCTTTACCTTTTATTATTAGTTTTTCTCTGGCTGCTCCAACTTTGTGTTTGTAAAGCACTTTTGTTATGGCCAGAGAAAATATGATCTGGTCGCAATATGTTTTGATGATGATGTTGTCGTCATGCAATGGCCTGATGTCATTTAGAGTCTAATGCAGTCAAGAGCAATGCATGATGGGAGCCATGGATGAGTTTTAATTGGTGGCTCCCATCATGCCCTGTAACATGAAGCACTTTGTTTGATTGTCACCATTGTTGAGGGTCATATGCTGATTCTTGATGTCTGTGTGTGTTTAAAAAAAAAACGTCAGATTATAAAAGCTCTGCTGGATCTCAAGCGGTAACAGAGATTTATTATAAAGAAATAATATCACATCTATATGACCGGTTAACAACACTGGATGTCACCAATGAATCAGGCCACTTCACAATGAGAATGTCATCACCAAAACACAACCGTTATGACTGCATTTCCCAAAGCATTGTAAACCTAAATTAATCAACTTTGGCTTACAACACTTTTGGGAAATGCAGCCCAGATCACAGTTTCTCTGGCCATAACAAATGTGCTCTACAAACACAAAGTTGGAGCAGCCAACTTTGAAAAATTAACGTTAATAAATAAAGAGTCAAGAGCCCAACTAAAGGAAATGCTTTTCACCATCATGGTGACTTCAAATTAAACTTTCATTAAAACATTAACATCTAAACATCTGTTAATTCTCAATAAGAACTTTTTGTTGATGTATTACAGAAATAAACTCAAACTGGTTAATAATAATTGTAATAATGTTTAATGCGGTGGTCTCAAACTCCATTCCTGGAGGGCCACAGCTCTGCACAGTTTAGCTCCAACCAACTCACATTCCATAAAACATTAATTAACACCTTTTTTCTCTCTTTCCTTCAGTGATTCTGCTTATTAACATCAGGTGTCACTACTGATTGTCAATCATCACTCAATCATCAATCAATTATCTCATTAACTTTAACACTGCTTCAGTGTTACTTTTTAACACCCGGCAAGATGGACTCATATGTACACTTTGGGTGTTAATTTAACACATTCTGTGCTTTTCTCTTGTGGAATGCTGGTTCAGCGTAAGTTATCTCTTCTGCACAAGTCTGAACTGTTTCTACAAAAACAATAGATGCATTAACAATAAAACAATCTTAACTAGACCGGTTTATTTTACAACATATTATTAGGGCTGTCAAAGTTAAAGCATTGATGTATGCAATTAGATATTATGTTTAGACAGCATGAACACATTTAATTAACTTAACATACACAGTGGCCCGGTTTCACAGACAGGGCTTAGCCTAAGCCAGGATTAGGTCTTAGTTCAATTAGGATATTTAAGTAGCTTTTAGAAAAATGCATTACTGCTGTGCATTTTGAGACAAAACAATGAAACTGACATATTTTAAGATCTGTCAGTACAAGTTGCTTTCAATTAAAACATCTCAAACATGCATTTTAGTCTGGGACTAGCTTAAGCCTTGTCTGTGAAACCAAGGGAGTAGGCTGTCTTTATCATTAAACTTAAAGAGACATTACTTAAATGTAATTTATAAATGAAATGCATACAGAATATTTATCACAGACATTAATTTTAGTTTCATTATCCTGTTCAATCCAATCACTGCGTCGTAGTATTCATAAGATTATAACTGCGGTATTATGCATGAGGAAGTATCACTTCTGTTGCTTCTGTTTCATTGCCTGTTGTTGTCATTCAGAGACATGGGTCAGAGGCAGAGGTGGAAAGTCCAGGGGTCAGAAAGTAAAAGTCCTGCCATATTTTTATTCCACCCACTGAAGCAGTGTTAAAGTTAATGAGATAAATAAGTGTTTAATTGAGTGATGACTGACCATTATTGAAGACACCTGATGTTAACAAGCAGAACCACCAAAGGAGAAAAATCACAATTTTTAAGACACCATCACAGAGATCAGGGTTTGCTTTAGTTGGGCATGTCCTGTTTGTCTCTTTGTTTGACAAAGAGAAAGGATGGTCAGGTGGTGTTGGTTACATTTTCACATAATCATTATTTGACCTGAATCACTGAACTCATTTAGAGCCCAATCTCTGAGTCAGATTTACATTATTGATTACAGCAGCACTGTGATTCTACAGCAGAAGGTCAATATAATCAATATAATTTTTCAATATAATCTAAAGGTTTTATCAAAAGTTGTTTAAAAAAAAAAAATTCACTTTCATTTAGACACACAGACATCAAGAATCAGCCTGTGAATCTCAACAATGGGGACTGTCAAAAAGCATGTTGCAATGCATTCTGGGTGCCACTAATCAAAATTCATCCACGGCTCACATCATGCATTGCTGCATGAATAAATTATGAGCTTAACTGTCTTAGTAATTTTCTTTATTATAACTATTTTATTTATTTTATGCTGTTTTTATGTGACTTTTTAGTAGCTTGTTTTCTAATGTTCAGAGATGATCTGTTTATCAGAATATTATTTTTATCAGAAGATTTTTTTTTTTTTTTTGATCAGAAAATTTTTAAGAAATCCTTTGGATTATATTGAAAAAGCTGATCATCTGCTGTAGAATCACAGTGCTGCAGTAATCAATAATGTAAATCTAACTCAGAGATTGGGCTCTAAATGAGTTCAGATCAAATAATGATTATGTGAAAACATAACCAACATCTGATCATCTTTTCTGTTTGCTTGTCTGGCTGTTATAACTCAGTTACAACAACCCAAACAAATTCTAATATTAAAAAGTCAAGGGTCAAGAGCCCAACTAAAGCAAACCCTGATCTCTGTGATGGTTTCTTAAAAATTGTGATTTTTCTCCCTTGACTACTGAAAAGTTGCTGGTTCTTATGCTGTTAAATCACAAACATAGCATAAAATTAAAATACCCATTAAATAAAAAACTATACACAGAAAGAGACCAGTGAATTAAACAAATCCAAGACGATTACAGCATCATCACAACAACCCTGATCAACTTCATGTTGGCTTTTTCCTGCCATAACAAATGTGTATTACAAACACTCAGTTACAGCAACCAGAGAAAGCTAATGCTAAAGAGTCAAGAGCCCAACTAAAGCAGACACTGGTCACCACGATGGTGACTGCAAACTTCAATACATTTTTATTTTCAACACTACATCAACATCCAAATCTGTTAATTCTCAACAAGAACTTCTGTACGTGTATGAAAGAAAAAATGTCAAACTGGTTTGTGAACTGGTTTCACACTCAGTGTGGCTGAAGTCAGTTGTAGTTCTTGTGTTTCTGCTCGTCTCTTCTCTTTTTTCTGGTCTTGTTTCTCTGTCCTTCAGTGATTCTGCTAATCAGGTGTTCATCAGTGTCTGAATTCACACACGTGTTTTCATTTCACTCTGTCAAGTGTACTATATTAGTGAACTAATGTAGGGAATAGTGAATGAGGGTATAGGGTGTGGTTTGGAACACAGTCTCTGAGTGTCGACTTTGAGCGATGTTAACTCACAGTATATTCCTGTAGGCTATTTTGTCAAAAATGACAAATATTACCCAGAATGCATTGTTTTCTACAGTATATTACTGTTTTAATGGAAAATGGATTGTTACTGTCAGAATTTGGCCGTTTTTCTACAGCAAGGTCTAACAGTGTATGATATGAATACTGATAAAAATTACAGTTTTTTTTATTCACTTTGGTACTATTTTCACATCTAAGGTGTACATTTTCAAAACTCTTAGTACAAAACTTCAAACTGATCACACTTGTAACACAGCTAGTCATTCTTTCAAAACCTGATCTCATGCTTTCATTCTAGTTGTACAAATTTTTCATTCTACATAATCTCTGTTGCAAACACAAGATAATTGTGATATGTAATGAGAACATTTGGTTTTATCACCGAAACACAACAGTATGATCTTCTTTCAGTTTAGTACTTTTAACAATCGTTCATTCAATAGCAAACAATGCAAGATACATGTTTCAAATCACCCTTGATGCTGAAATAATTACAGTTACACAGGCTACAGATGCCACATTAGAAAATACACTTACATTACCTAAATTACAGAATTGGCATACAGTCCATAATGTTTGTAATAGTATCTATTCAGTGTGTTATCAAAAGGTGTGATGAAGTTATGAAATGGCCATGAGGTTTTGTGGAGAGAGTTTGCTGCTGTGACACCCTTAAGTATGTACACATTTTGGGTATTGTGATTTTGGAAGAAAAAGTTTTTCCATATACCTTTTTTTCATTTTTGCTTATATTTTATATGTTAAATGTAACAGGAAGCTGAACAATGTCACGTATAAATCATCTTTTGCTGAGTGAGATCGGGACTCTTATTTTGAAAGAGAACTGTGGACTCGTACAGAGGAGCATTGTGCGCCGGGCCGCCGGCGCCCTCACAATTGCAGGGGATTATGTGCGACACACACACATCTGCTCCGGTTTCCTAATTTTTTCCTGTTTTTACAGGTATGACTTTCAACAACAAAACAAAATGCACATGAGTTATTTAATTCCCATGTTTATGTTGCAAATATATTGTATATAAATGTCCCAGTTTATAAAGATAGTGAAAATGCGTAGATGATCCGCCATTTTGTGGATGCTGTGATGCTCGCATGTGCTCGTGAAATACATTTAATGTTATTTATACAGGCTCCAGTTATCAGGTTATTATGTTCATTATTTGTTTATCCATATTTGTTTGGTTAGAGTTCATGTGTGACAAATGTCAATGCACTTCTCCAGTTGAGTGTTTTAAACAGACATCTCAGTGCCAACGGATATAATGCATATATTTCCTGCTCAATGATTGATGTTGAAATGGCATGATGGGCAGATCTGATTGTAAAATCAGTAACTTATGTTAAATGTGTATGGTTTACATACATCTACTTACATGTTAATTCATGTGATGGTATTATATGCATAAGACAACTTTTGAGTTTTTGAGTTAAAGAAGCAAAGAGAAAAGCTCAAATGGATGTTTGTGGGAAAAAAAAGGGAGAAACGTAAATGTGAAATGTGCATTGTTTGACAGTAAAAAGAAAATTACATTTGTGCATTAAGGAAAAAAAAATATTTTATTGAAAATGCTTTATTGGTTTTACAATGTGAAAACAACATTGAATAAACAATTGCTGGGGATTATGTGCGACACACACACATCTGCTCCGTTTTCCTCATTTTTTTCCTGTTTTTACAGGTACTTTCTAATCTGCTAACACGGCCTTCTGCACAGGGCCTGTAACACTGCCAATACAGTAAATGTTCTCACTGTGTGTCTCAATGTTGGGTTTTCATGTTTTATAGAGACATTCCATAGGCAATAATGGTTTTTATACTGTACAAACTGTATATTCTATCCCCCTACCCCTAAACCTACCCATCACAGAAAACTTTTTGATATTTTAGATTTTCAAAAAAGATCATTCTGTATGATTTATAAGCTTGTTTCCTTATGGGGACCAATAAAATGTCCCCACAAGGTCAGAATTTACTGGTATTACTATACTGGTGGGGACATTTGGTCCCCATAACGTAGGGAATACCGTGACCACACACACACACACACACTTTGAACATAGTGGTTAGAATCTAAGATAAATCACTTATAATGTAAAATAAAAATTAATTACTTACGATTATCCATATCAGAAATTGCAAACAAAGTAGAAACTATATCTATACAATCTGTATCTAGAGAAATCTAGAGATGTACCAAATGATTCATTGATTAACCATTAAGATCAGTTGGATTAAATAATAGACAAATGTATTAAACTGAATGAAAAGAGATGCAAATCAAAAGTTTGATAGTAATAGCATTATGAAAGGCAGTTAATAAAACATTTATATAGATGAAACTTATTTTGTGTAGTGAAAAGGATACTTTGTGATTTTGTGTATTGTACTAACACAATTGAAAATATGCTGAAATGTTTGAAAAAGTGCACTTTTGATGATCTGTTGTGGTATTAGTACAACAGAGTTGTAATTTTCAAAACAGAGTTTTGAAAATTCACCAATTACTTGTGAAAATTGCAAAAAAGCAATTAAAAAAACTGTAACATGACTAACAAATCTGTAAAAAAAAAAAAAAAAAAAAAAAAGACAAGAATTAAACAGCAAATCATTTAATTCATGTCCTAGTCATGCTTTCTTTTAAAAGAAGACACTAGGAGTTTTTTGGTCAAAAACAAAAAAAATACAGAAATGTACATTTATTTTAAAGAAAATACACTGCACTTTACTTGCAGTTTAAAACAAGCAAAATGGCCCCCATTGTTAGAGATGCCAGTAAAGAGTTTCTAAAAAGCCATTTCAGAAAAGTACACAAACATCTGCCATGAAGAGTCCTTAACTTGTGATTTCACTCATTTTTTTTCCAAAGGATAGTTTAAGTGGCAAATGCTAATGTAAACTGATACCTATAGGAGTTGCATAATCATGCATAATTAACACATTCTAGCTTGTGGCTTTTTGTGCTGCTAATTGCCAGAAGAACTTCATACCATGGTGAGTAACCTTTGATAATCTAACATATAATATCATTTTAATAAACCGTTCTACACATATAATATCAAAGTAATGTTTATTTATAATGAAGCTATAATTGTGAGTTGGCTGACATATAGTGCAAGTGTCAGCAGATAGATGAGGAACACAGAGGTAAGTGATGTAAACAAAGGCAGGTTTATTGAAAGCAGACGAATGATTAACACAGCAGAGAAAGCAGTCCAGGTAAGTGGGTTTGTTATAGGAAAGTCAGGACAGCTCTTGTTATAGGAGAGCCAGAGCGGTACGGGAACCACAGGTGAGTAGCACAGGTAAGACGATCCAGGAACACAAGGTAAGGTTGAGACCAGACAGTGAGTGAACGGGTGGAGTGCAGTATATATGGAGCTGGTGCTGATTGCTGACAGGTGGAGGGAATCAGTAGTCGGGTAATTGGGATCTGGTGAATGTGGTGAGTGATGACGGTGGTGACTGGGTGCGTGACTGAGAGTTGACTCCCTGACAGCTAGAGTTTAGCTCCAACCCTAATTGAACACACCTGAATCAGCTAATCAAACTCTCCAGGATTACTAAAAACTTCCAGGCAGGTGTTTTGGAGCTGGTTTGAGCTACAGTCTGCAGGATACCAGCTATTAAACTAACCAATGTGAAGTCTTAATTTTCTAATAAATTCATAAACTATATTCTTATTGCTCTGTATAGCCAGAATATGCTTTTTCCACTTTCCAATATGATCACTATTACAATATCAGGAGCAATAATCAACAATAATGATTTTGTGAAGATATTGCAGCTTCACTCTCTAATGAGTTGTTTTTTATTCACATTATTCATTTTTTGTGTAAATACATGTACATGAACAGCTTTATAGTCTGTGTAAATGAGCATAAATGCCATATCAGATGCAACTTCTGTTCATCTTTGCAGTGTAAAGATGTCTTTTGTTGATGTTGAAAGAAACTGGATTTGTAACAGTCTATAGTATTGCAATTTATCTTTTTTTTTCTCTTCTTTTTTAAATCAGTGCAAAGAAATGCAAGTACTGCCAGACTGTGATGGAGACATAAGCTGCATTTCTAATGTCGTGCCAAAGGCGAGAGTGCTAGTGTGTGCCAGGGCCAGTAGCGTTTCCACCGTCACTTCCGGGGCTTGATCAGGCCTCATTGGGGTTTCCTCAGGGCCAACGGCCATGGTTTTTTGGCCCGACGAGTACCTACTTTTAAACAATTTTCAGCTAAAAGCTCACTTTCAGACACCAGTGAGTGTTTGAAATAACTTCCTTGTGAGCCGATGGGGATTCTGATCACTGTATGAAGCAGAAATATACTTATATGTGATGCTAAAGTCTACTTATGCTAATCATTGCGATAATAAATACACACGTTTATGGAAAATACCAGAAACTGCTTGAGGAACATAGACAACTCATATATGATTATAATCATGTATTTATTTGGTTTAATGTTTTATTAGTCTCTTCCCTGTGCCTTTGTTGATACTGGACTAATGCATCCGTATATCTGTCACACTCAGACACTTGTATAACTCGTAAAACTCATAACTCCTGTTTTCTTCTCATGAGCTCCCTCTGTTGCTCTAGCTGAAAGGATAACATTATAGAGAGATCGCTCAAACCTCCTCGGATTGCAATCATTGCATAATTTCGAGGAAAATTAATAGAAATGCTCAGAAATGTGATGTAAACATGTTATTTTATGAATATTTTTCTAAATGTGTAAGCCTTTGGATTTAAAAGCCTTACTGGAGTTATTTTGTGTGTTATTGTGATCGTAAATAAACTGAAGCAGGTACAACTGAATAGGTATGTGTTCTCTTTTTATGTGAAATGGTAAAAACCAGTTTGATTCAGCACGATTGATGTGCAGTCCTGACACAAATTAATAAATTACTGCTACTGTAATGTTTTTTATTGTAAAACATTGGTCAAATATTAATGTTGGAATCTTAAATCTTAAAGTAAAGACCAAACGTTTCACTTCTGTCATGCTCATTTTGCGATCTAGCTAGTTTTCAGTCAGCTTGTGAAATGGTCAGGTTGTGACGTTGTTCTGTGGAGGTGTGTTAAGGGTGTTTTAGGGAAGTGCTGCGGGGCTACTGGCCCGACAGTGGAAATGCAACTTGATTTTGGCCTCTGTGCTTGCGGTCCGAGTCTATTAGCCCAGCATGGCATGTTGTTAGCCCTGGCTCGTACTGGCCCGACAGTGGAAAAGTGGCTATTGAAGAATATTTAAATTTCTGTTCTAGCCAAGTCAGAAGCTAATCATCAGCTAATCACACACACCTGTTCCCTGTCAGCACCTCATCACACAGGACTATTTAAGCACACCACTCACCTCCTTCAGTTGTCTGATCTCATTTATATGAAGGATGCTTCATGTCTATCTCCAAGACTTCTAAGATACTTAGCTGTTCTACTCCAGCGTGCTTCCCCAGTCTCTGTGCTTTGTCATCTGTGTGTGAGTCTACCCACCTTCAATGTGTGTTCATCCTGTCAACTGATATCCATCCATCCATGATCTGCAAACCTGTAAGACTAAGGACTGTATCTGTGTTCAGTTACCACTTTGCAAGGACTCCATCTTCTACCCACTCACCTGCATCACTGTCACCCTGCTGTTTGTTAAATAAACATCCCTCTATGTTCACTTCTGTGTCTCCGTCCCACCTGCCTGTAACACCAATATTTAAAACAAACAACAAAACAAAACATAATCTATTCATGCTGCACTGAATGCTGGGTACCTTCATAGTACATATGCACTGCAGAAATACAGTATGATATTGTAGATTTTACATGAAATTTCCAAGAGTGCGGTTAGATACAAGGGAAGCCCTACTGTGGAATTACTGTGAAAGTAATGCAATTATTAACCTGGAATATACTGTAATTTCACACTAAACATTTTAACAGTGTAGATTAAAAAGTTCAAAGCTGTTTATAAGTATCAGTACAGGAAGAAACTCTTCACCTACAAACTAACATAAACACATTCACTGTATAAAAAAAAAACCCTGCTGCAGGTTTCAGTTTGCCTCAGAGGATGAACCTCTGTAAAACTTGTACTGTGAGATCAGACATTGTTTTAATTTTAACTTAATTTTAATACTTTTTCTACTTTTCCCATACATGAATTGAATAATATAAAGCACTAGAGTTACTCTCTATGTTACATTTCTATTTTATCATGAAATGTAGTTTATATATATAACGTGCATATATGTGTGTGCGTGTGCATTAGGAGGGTCAGACTCTGTCGGGGGAGGATTCACTTCTTATGTGTTTGTTTAGATCAGTTCTGCTTTCATTCATAGTCTTATTAGATCAGAAAATGTTTTGTGTGTTTGTTTTGTTCTGTTTGTGCTGCTGGCGTGTGATTGGTAAGTTATTTGTGTCATTTATTCACATTTCAGAATAAGATCCTGCTGCAGTTTAAATTAGATTTTTTCATCCACTGTGATCAAATCTCGTTGTTTTAGAAATCTTAATTTCAATGATTACAAATGCAAATTCTCCTTTTGCAAAATCAGTTTTAATTCTTCTGCAGAATTCAGTAATAATAAATTTAATTAAACTTACTTTCGAGCTGTAAATAATTTATCATTTAATTTTTATTTTGTTGTACAGCAAATAATTTTAAAACACATTAAAGATCAAATTATTGTTTCACTCACATCTGCCTGTTCATATATGTGACTTCATTTTGTTTGGTGTCTTTGCTGCTGCTAAAGGTTACAAACTGATCTCAGACTTTCTAAACTAACATGAGCATTAATCTGAAAATCTCTTCATTGTTCTTCAGGTGAGCTTGATGCTGAAACAACTGAAATACAATCAGTGTCAGTGATGGAGGGAGATTCTGTCACTTTACACACCAGTGTTACTAAAAAACGTGAAGACGATGACATACTGTGGAAATTTGGAGCTGAAAACTCTCTCATAGCTAAAATCAGCATTGAGAACCAAATCTTCTCCACATCTGATGTTCCTGATGGGAGATTCAGAGACAGACTGAAGCTGGACGATCAAACTGGATCTCTGACCATCACAAACATCACAACTGAACATGCTGGAGATTATCAACTAGAGTTAAATGGAGCAAAACTGACAACAAAAACATTCAGTGTTTCTGTCTATGGTGAGATAATTTGTCCTTTTCTTCAATTATTCTTATTAAATTAACTTCTACAGTACCAAATGTTTAAACATGTGCATATTTCTCTTTATTCTCTGATGTTTTTCAGCTCGTCTGCCTGTTCCTGTCATCAGTAACTCTTCACAATGTTCTTCATCATCATCAAATTGTTCATTGGTGTGTTCAGCTGTGAATGTGAGTCATGTGACTCTCTCCTGGTACAAAGGAAACAGTTTATTGTCCAGCATCAGTGTGTCTGATCTCAGCATCAGTCTCTCTCTACCTCTGGAGGTGGAATATCAGGATAAAAACACCTACAGCTGTGTGCTGAACAATCCCATCGGCAACCAGACTCAACATCTGGACATCACTCAACTCTGTCACACATGTGCAGGTACGACAGAGCTGATAGTTGATGTCAGCGCTGATATTAACATTTATTGACTGATCTGATCTCAGTTTGATGTTTTTATTCCTCAGACTCTGTTCACTCTTGTGGTTCTACTGAAGCTGTGATCCGATTGGTCCTCTCTGCACTGGTGGGTGTGGCTACTGTCATTCTTCTGGTTTATGATATTAGATCCAGAAGAGCTGAACAAAATCAAGTACATATTCACCCATTGGGACAGTAAATGATGATGTGATTTCTCATTCTCAACTATTTCAATGATTTAATAATCTTGACTTATTTTTAATGGCTTTATATATTAATCTGCTGGTGTCAATGTTTATTTATTGGCATGTTTTTCAATAAAACTTTCCCACTCTGAAATTCAAGAGTCTCACCATCTTTTGTTACATTTCACAAGTTCACCTGCCCATCCACTTTTGATTAATAATGGTAAACATATATGGATTGCTGTCCTTGAAGGAGGGGCTCAGTCCTGAGACTCAGCTAACAAGCTGACTCGCTATTTAAAAGTAACAAGACTCAAAAGAAGATCTGCAAGAGGAAGTCACACTGCTGCAGCAGTTAGGAAAGATAGAAGAGAAGAGAAGGAAGAGATGGAATTAAAGATAGAAGAGAAAGTATAAAGGTATTACTTGAGCAAAACAACTGAGCAACTGCATTACAGCACTGTGTGGTAGAAATTCCTTTAAGCACCTGACTGAAGCTAAACGGGGCGTCTCCACTTTGACACCTGCTTACAGTCGGACGACGTCTCTTCCTTTATGAACACTATCACTTGGGAATAAGGTCACTATGGTGTTCCACTATAACTCGCTGTGCAGCAGTAACCAGTCAGACTCCAGACAATGCCTTTGAATATGCTTTAATCACGACTGGGAGAATCTCAAACCAATTTCAGACAGAATCGACATAAAGAGTAGTTTGGTAACAACCATTTTTCTCCAATATGATTGGTTCTTCACATGTATAATTCTCTGTTACCAGGTAAAAGCAAATTTGGATTCCTTGATACTTCAGCTTGTTGTAAGGTCATGAGGTTAGATATAACAAAACTAGACATCTGTCTAATTCCATTTCCACTTTTGCTATATTCAGACACTTTGGCCCAAGTGTTGAGGACTTAGTATTCAAAAAAACTGACATGTCAATCTGTTTTATCAATGCAGAAATGTTTTCTAAAAACAGCTGCAATTGCTGAAAAAGAAGCAACTCACAAAAGTCAAGGGTCAATAGCTCAACTAAAGCAAACGCTGATCTCCATGATGGTGACGTCAAACGAAGAGTAAGATCTTCTGTAGACGTGTGACAGAAATAAAGTCAGTCTGGTTAGCGTTTTCCAAAAGGATCGTAAGCTGTGTGAGCAGAAGCGTTGCCAGGTGTCTGGCAAGAAATAAAATAGTGAACAAATGTATTCAGAGATTGCATTTGTTCAGTACAGTGTTGTTCAGTGCAAGATTTTGATGTTATTTAAGCTAAACTAATACTGTATGTAACAATGATAGAGACGCTGCTGTTTTCATTTTTTGATAATTAAATAAAATATTTTAGTAATGAAATTTTAAGTAAATGAGAAATAATGTAAAGGAAAGTAAATTTTTGAGTTAGTAGTGTAGTTGCTGATGCAGTGATACAGTAGTTATATTAGCTCATGCATGTGTGCCGTAAAGAGTTGACTGCAAGCGATTTACATTTTACAGAGAATGTTTCACAATAATAATCCTGGTTAATATCTGTAAAGTAAATGTTTTTGTAAAACATTTTTAAAAAGTTAGGATATTTCATCTTAATTTTACAGTTTGGTAGACGCTTCTGCCATTGGCCCAGTGGGAAACGGGGATTTAAATAAACAACAGAACTGTGACCACCATCTTAGTGCACACTCATTGTAAATGTATTAATAACCATTTCAACTGCAACAGGAAGTGAGTAGCCGACTGTTATTAGACCGTTATTAAATTATAAACTACGTGCAAACTGGTTTTGATTAATTCATAATGCTCTCTCACATATTATTTTGCAATCTTAACTTATTTCGGTCATTAGTAAAAGTAGCAGGGCATGATGATAGAAATAGGCCCATTTACATAATATATTTTACAAACAGATTGTTGTCCACATCACGCTATTCCTTATACAGGAGGTTCCCAGTTACTCTTCTAGTGAAACAACCGCGTGAAGCAGAAGAACGACACTTTTATGAATCAGACATTCATATTTGTCTGAGGAAAAAAGTGGTGAAAATAAAGCTTCTCTTTAATTTACTTAGACATTTGTTTATCTCTCTTTCGATCAACGAATTATTTTATAATTCCTTATTATTGCCGGTGAATGGAAGTGAAATGTGTTTGTGATAAAAAAATAAATAAATAAATAAATAAATAAAAAAAGTGGACATGTATATGGTTTTATTCGTCAAATGGTTAAAGGACGTGACGAAGCGTCACTGCGTCATCGCGCTACAGTGCAGTATACAGTCCAAACATTTACTTTCTCTTTGGCATCGAAGCTAATGAATAGGAAGACCAGAGGGCTATTGTGTATCAATTGCTGCAATGATTTTTTTAGGAAAAGTGGGGAAAACGAAGTTTCTGTTTAGTTTTCCCTTATTGCTCTGGTGTTTAATCAGTCATGGTAAGACATTTAATCTTATGTTATTGTCTCTCTTATCTAATCACTTTATATTCGACAGAAATGTATTTATCGTTTGTATTGTGCAGTGTGTGTTTTTACTTGACCATTAAGACATTTATGCTTGCAGACATCCCACCCTACAGAAGCTCATTTCAAGGAAGTGCCATCATTCAGACACACACACACACACACACACACACACAGTCAGTGTATGAATATCAACAATGATGAAAAGCTTAGTGCTGCAGTGCATGCTGGGTACCACTCATTAGGTGTTTCTCATTTCATCCTTGTTTCCTTATTGCGTCTCAGCTCCACCCTGTAGGATGCGAGGGAAGGATGCAAGTTAAGAAAATGAAATTGAAGGAAAGCTTATTTGTACATTGGAATATTCTCGATCACTCAAGTGTCACTTCATATCATCAGCTGCGCTCAAAGGATCTGTCCTTATATTGTTAAAGTTTGGTTATTTAAGAAATTAATAATAATTAATAATAAAGCAAGATGCCTGTTGAAATATGTGAGATGTTTGGTTTATTTAAACTGAAATCCAGACATTTCTCTCTACTCAGAATCTTTATGATCTGAAGAAAAACATTTTCACTGCACTTTCCTGTTGTATAATGTTGTTTAGCTCATAATGAACTGTTCATTTCTTCTTCAGGTGCATCAGGTGTTGATACAGAAGAAGTATCAGTGAAGGAGGGAGAGTCAGTCACTCTAAACACTGGTGTTCAAACAAAACATCAAGACAGAATTAGATGGTATTTTAATGACACTCGCATCGCTCAAATCAGGGGAGATCTCAGTAAGATCTGTACAGATGTTCAGTGTGAAGATGGTGATGAGAGATTCAGAAACAGACTGAAGCTGGATCATCAGACTGGATCTCTGACCATCACAAACACCAGAAACACAGACTCTGGAAAATATAGACTGAAGATCATCACCAGCAGCAGCGACAGTGAAAAGATCTTCAGTGTTTCTGTTCATGGTGAGTCATTTTTTTGAAAGCAAGTCTTGTTCATTTAAATCAGATCATTAATGTGTATTTTTGCAGTGACATTCAGAGGTTTTTTTTTTTTTTCATTCACATGCAGTATAAAGATAATTTCTTCAAAATACATTTACTGTTAAAGTGATATTTGTAGATTTAAATATAATTTTTCCATTGGTTTTCGGTTTTGATAGTTGGATTTGTTCTGGTACTGATGTTGACAGTTTCTCATCATATCATCTCTGTTCATCTTTTATAATCATCTGAATCTGTTATTTCATACTCAGTGTTTTTTTAGTTCATCAGGAATCCAAAGTGTAAAAGATTAGATGTAAAATATATTTACAACACAAAATGTCTAAAAATGTTGCTTTTCAGACTGAAAGTCAAGAGAGCATGTTTTATCACTTTCATATGCAGTTTTCATGTTATGTCCCAGATAGCAAGCCACCATCAAAATAATGTTAAATCAATGTTAATGTGTTAACGTTAACTGCACTGAATCAACATCACGTTTGCACCTGCAATTAATGTTGAAAAAAATGTTGAAATTTCATCCATAAATCATTGGTAATGGCATTGAATCAATGTTAAAATGTGATGTTGGTTCAACAACTCCACAAACAGAATTACCAGCTTCACTTATTACTAACCAGATTGACTTTTTTCTGTCATTTCTGTTTTCATTAAAATAATAGTTTCATAATAGTTGACACATTAACATTGATTTAACATTATTTCTATCATTGCTTGCTATCTGGGATGTCTCTCCTTCAAAACAAGGTCCTTTCAGCTGTGGTCGGTTAACTTGGTTTGTGTTTCAGGTGCTTCTGCTGCTGAACGAAATGAAGTGAAGAGACAGGTGGGAGAATCTGTCACTTTAGATCCTGGTGTAATAAAAAACCCAAATGATGAGATGACGTGGTATTTTAATAAGATTCTCATCGCTGAAATCACTGGAGATCAGAGTAAGATCTGTACAGATGTTCAGTGTGATGAGAGATTCAGAGACAGACTGAAGCTGGATCATCAGACTGGATCTCTGACCATCACAGACATCAGGAACACAGACTCTGGAGAATATACACTGAAGATCAACAGCGGCAGCAGCAGCCGTCGTCATCGCAGCAGCATCATTAAGAGCTTCAGTGTTTCTGTCACTGGTGAATATAACTTAGTCATTAAGAACATTTTCCTTTGAGTTTTAGAAAAACATTCACTATATTTAAATCGACCCAGTAAATTTTCATTGTGGCCTGTTTGAAAAAGTGAGCTTTGACTCAACATGAAAATAGAATTGAGATCATCTCTATCATCTTCAAAACAGACTTACAATTATGAAGTCTGTTGTTAAAAACAAGAAAAGTGCATGATATCAGTCAGTTTTGCTGTGAACATTGTTTTCTGTTGAGCTCACAGTGATGATGCTGTTTAAGCTGCTGTTGCTCAAAAACACACCAGATGGCGCAATTTACAAGTTAAATCAATATCACGCAACTTTCTGCTGAAAATAGAAAGGTGTAAATATCAGTCAACACAACAGTATTGATAAAAATTAATTATCAGGTGATTTCTATTAATAATGACTCTCTGTCTTCAGCTGCTGCAGCAGGAATAAGTGCAGCTGTTGTTGTTGTTGTTGTTCTGCTGTTTGTGACTAGCAGCTGCTGCTGTGATTAAATATCGCCACAGGAAATCTACACCAGCACGACAAAATGGCAAGTATAACATACAGCTGATTATACAAAATATAAATATGAGATTTATTGTGCAAAAAGAATCTTTAGAAATATGTTA
The DNA here is from genome assembly GCA_039654765.1 of Mylopharyngodon piceus. Lineage (NCBI taxonomy): Eukaryota > Metazoa > Chordata > Actinopteri > Cypriniformes > Xenocyprididae > Mylopharyngodon > Mylopharyngodon piceus. The sequence continues at coordinate 45,370,245 of CM077438.1, forward strand.
CATGTATTTGTTTTCTAATTGACCAAAATAAGTGTTTGTGTTTTCAGACAGGAACAGGGAAACCATACAATGATTGTCAGGTGAGATACTCTGTGCACTAAATCTATCTGCCAAAAAAAAAAGAATTTGCAGCAGACTGACAACTGTGAGAACTGTTAAAGCCCTGCAAAATTGAAAAACGAATTGGTTTGACATTATTTCAAACAAAATCAGGCCAAAACAAAGTTTGTTTGGATTTCACCAGCATTATTAAATCTGGAATAATTGTAATATTTTGTATAAGCATAAGAGTATATTTTGACAAGGGCATCCTTTTGGTTGGACAGTTGTTGAATTATCAAGGGTATTTAATGTCTTATGATGTATCTTCTAAAGAATTTGCCTCTGTAATTGGTGCTATTTCTTCGGGTGCTGTTTCTTTATGTAGAGGTATTTCATACTCTACACATGTATCTTTATTGCATCCAGCTGATACTTTCTGTGGTAAAGTTTGTTTTTTCGACAAGCAAAAATAATAAGGCTATACGTTCCCTATTTCAAAAAGAAGTAGCAAGTAAACCACATGTCATTTCCTATATTGGTCAAAGTTTATTGTAACTATTAATTGGAGTAAGGTCTGGCAGTTACCTAATAAATATATTATTACAAATAAGGTCAAGGAAATTTCATTTAAGATATTGCATAAATGTTACCCTGCTAAACATTTTCTATCCAAGTTTAACAAAGACAGATGTAAATTGCTAATTTTGTTTAATGCAGCCAGAAACTGTACCTCATATTTTATTGGCATTGTCAATATACAAAGAGTTTATGCATGGTGGGAGGTTTCTAAATTTATTAATGACAAATTGATATGCAATTTTCATTTGTTATATGAACATGTCATATTTGTTTTTTTCAATTATGAAGTCTGGAAAATTAGGCATATATTATTAATTTGGTGATTATATTTGTTAAGTTTCATATTCATTGACGTATTGATGTAAATTTAGTAATCAGAAACCTCTTTTTTCTGTGGTATTGAAAGAATTCAAAACCGTTAATTTATTTAATACATTTAAGATTTTGTGAAATATCAAAGCCTTTTATTGTTTTTTAAATAAAGTTAAAGGTAGGTGTGGCTGTTTTTTCACCGCTGTCTTTTTTGTTGAGTGCTTATTTTGTTATTGAGAGGAAAGCGTGCAGCACATATTTACATATTCATCTAAACTCCACTCTCAGCAGTGCAGGCGGCGTCTGGATGTTTGCATACAGTATATCGCCTGTACAGTATTTAGCCTTGAAGTGAAGAAGGAAAAAGAACTTCATGAGTATATCGGGACCTTAGGTGGTGTGTATCTGTTTGTGTTTTCTGTGTGAATGTATGTGTGGTTTCATTCAGAAATCATCAAAACACCCATTTTAACTGACGTATTTAAGAGAGTGCTGATTTTGTGTGGTTTCACTTCAGAATGAAGAACAGGGGTCTTTACAATAAGCAAACATCAGATGGAAAAACTCATTTTTGCGTTTGTGTAACTCAATCATCAATTTCTAAACGTTTGTTTTAACTTCTGTGAATTTGTTTTCTTTCTTTCAGGAGTTTTGTGTCCCAGAACAAATGCTCCTTATTGACAATTCAACAAATGGTGTCATTAATGAGACGTCCCTTCATCAGCCTGAGAATCCACAGATGGATGCTGAAAAAAGGATGTCCCTTAATCAAACTATGACTCCACAGACGGGGTGTCCAGTAGTCTGGTTGAGTCTCCGAACACGGATGTCACTTGCATGTACAGCAAAATCCCTAGTGTTAAATTAACACCCAAAGTGTACATATGAGTCCATCTTGCCGGGTGTTAAAAAGTAACACTGAAGCAGTGTTAAAGTTAATGAGATAATTGATTGATGATTGAGTGATGATTGACAATTAGTGGTGACACCTGATGTTAATAAGCAGAATCACTGAAGGAAAGAGAGAAAAAAGGTGTTAATTAATGTTTTATGGAATGTTTCATTTCAAGTCACCATGAAAGAGGTCAGCGTTTGCTTTAGTTGGGCTCTTGACTCTTTACCTTTTATTATTAGTTTTTCTCTGGCTGCTCCAACTTTGTGTTTGTAAAGCACATTTGTTATGGCCAGAGAAAATATGATCTGGTCATAATTTGTTTTGGTGATGATATTATCGTCATGCAATGGCCTGATGTCATTTAGAGATTAAGTCTCTGACCGTATGCTTGATGTGTAGCTTTAGTATTAATGATTGTAGTCCTGTGATTTTACAACTTGAAATCCAACAGCAGTATGAACAATTTTTTTTTTTTTTTTTTTTTTTAAGAAAAATACATTATGCACAGAAGCTTCTGTGTTTAGACACACACAGACATCAAGAATCAGCATATGATTCTCAAGAACGGTGACAATAAATAAATACAAAATACTGACAAACAGATCAACTCTGAACATCACAAAACAAGCTACTGTCACAACAAAACAACAGAAAAATAAAAGCAAACATGAACAATCTAAGAAAATTACAGGACAATTCAGCTGCATAATTTATTCATGCAGCAATGCATGATGGGAGCCATGGATGAGTTTTGATTGGAGGCTCCCATCATGCACTGCAACATGAAGCACTTTGTTTGATTGTCACCATTGTTGAGGGTCATATGCTGATTCTTGATGTCTGTGTGTGTTTCAAAATGAACTTCAGATTATAAAAGCTCTGCTGGATCTGAAACGGTAACAGATTTACTATAAAGAAATAATATAACATCTATATGAGCGGTTAACAATACTGGATGTTACCAATGAATCAGGCCATTTCACAATGAGAATGTCATCATCAAAACACTGTGCTTCCCAAAGCATCGTTAACCTAAACTGATCAACTTTGGCTTACAACACTTTTGGGAAATGCAGCCCAGATCACAGTTTCTCTGGCCATAACAAATGTGCTCTACAAACAGAAAGTTGGAGCAGCCAGAGAAAAATTAACATTAATAAATAAAGAGTCAAGAGCCCAACTAAAGGAAATGCTTTTCACCATCATGGTGACTTCAAACTAAACTTTCATTAAAACATTAACATCTAAACATCTGTTAATTCTCAATAAGAACTTTTGTTGATGTATTACAGAAATAAAATCAAACTGGTTAATAATAAGTGCAATAATGTTTAATGGCTGGAAATCAGTTGTAGTTGTCGTGTCTCTCTCTTTTTCTCTTGTTGTTTCTTCAGTGATTCTGCTTATTAACATCAGGTGTCACCACTAATTGTCAATCATCACTCAATCGTCAATCAATTATCTCATTAACTTTAACACTGCTTCAGTGTTACTTTTTAACACCCGGCAAGATGGACTCATATGTACACTTTGAGTGTTAATTTAACACTGGGGATTTTGCTGTGCAGAAATCATTTAATGTCTTTCATCTTCAGTTGATTTAATCTAAGATGACTCCATATTTAATATACACAGATTTTGTGGCTCAGATAAGGTCCAGTTTAGGTTTATTTCTTTTGCTCTTGTGGCTCAGATCTGGCAAACAGAAGTGGGCCACACAAGGACCGTAATTCAGTGCAGCATGTGGGCCAGATCATCATGCCACATGTGCCAGATGTGGGCCGGATCTGGGCCGACACAATGTTGCTATCTGGGCCATGACAAGGAAACGGGAATAATAACAAATGTTCAGGGACAAAGAGAACAAATGAACAAATTGAACAAATAAACATTTTTTTTCAGGAGGTTTACTTTTACTGTTTTTGTTAATGAAAATAAATGTACATCTGCATTTTAAGCTCAAGCTTCTGCTACTGTCACCATCTGTAAAAGTTGCTGGCACCAGTGCCACTACTCTGAAATGTTATAGTCTGGAGCCCCGTTCTAAAAAAGGGTGTAAGATCAAGAATAATTCCTTTTAAAAACTCCTCTTGCTAGAGCTGAAAATAACTACTGAAACTAGCAGAGCTTATCTGCAGGATCACAGCATGAGTATATGCACAAAGAAAAAAGGGTTTAAAATTGTACCTTTAGGGGTACAACAGCTTGTCGCTGGGGCAGTACCTTCAAATGGACATTTTTGTACCTTTTTACTCCAAAAAGGTACTAATATTATTAGGTCATGGATATGAGAGTGATGACACAGATCTGATACTAGAAAAAGATTGAAGATTGATCATCTTCTCATGGCAATCGGTGCATACTCCACCTGATCCTCCTCTTTAATATTCTGTATAAAAAAAGAAAAAAAGAGATAATTCTAAAAACGAGAAGTGTGACCCTCTTAGATTCCTTTTGTTGTGACAGCATTTGACTTTCTGACTTCAGTGATTTGCATGAATATACAATATAGTGAAGTAATGTCAAATTAGACACAAAATCTGATTTCATGTGTGATTTTACTGTCAGATGGTTAACAGTTTCTGCTAAAATAAACAACAAACAATGTTCAGTACACCTAAATTTGTGAAGTAAAACAATCATTTTGTATTGAGACTAAATGAAACATTTATGATGAAATAACTAATTGGATACCTCCCAACATGCTTTTCATAGCACTGCATTAGGAGAGTAAATGTTGAAATTAAGTAAATACTGTAAAATGTAGAAAAATAAATTACTTGATCTTTTCTTGAACTATGTTCCTTGGCAGAGCAACTTGAACTAGGAATCTTACCGATTTCTGTGCTTTTCTCTTGTGGAATGCTGGTTCAGCGTAAGTTATCTCTTCTGCACAAGTCTGAACTGTTTCTACAAAAACAATAATAGATGCATTAACAATAAAACACAATCTTAACTGGACCTGTTTATTTAGCAACATGTTATTATTAGGGCTGTCAAAGATTAGGCTTTAATGTATGCATTTAAATATTATGTTTAGACAGCATGAACACATTTAATTAACTGTTTAATACACATACAAAAAGTCCAACACAGTATGTCTAAAGGCCCACTGAAGAGTGTTGGAACGCGCAGCATTATTCAATGTGTTGACGTAATTTCAAATGAAACAGGAGGCGTTTCTCAATGTCAAGGATACTTCCTTGGCAGGACTGGTCCTTCCAAGTCACTTCCTTCAGAGGCTAGGCGAGGCTCCTCTTTAGCATTCGGAGAACACGTAAATGGAACAGACTAGCAAGTGCACATCATTGCATGAATAACGCTGTGAATGGTATAATGGTATAATATTAACGTTAAATTACTTTAGACAACTTAACTAGTTATTTATAAAAGAAATGCAGGTGACGGCAACCAAGCTAACAATTGTTAAATGACGGTCCGGTTCAGTTAGCCATCAATAACGTAATTTGTATTTGTATAATTTATAATATCAATACGGTAGTAATTTGTACTGGCATTTAAACGTTAAACTTTATTTATCTGACATATTTACTACAGTTATAACAAATGTTTGGTAACGTAAATATACTTACATTTGAAAGCATATTGCCCGCTAACGTCCGTTTTTTTTAAAAAATTTTTTAACAAGATCGTAAAGCTGCGCGCATAGGATTGTGGGTGATTTGAGAGCGCGAAGAGCGTGAAGGCTACACATATGCATCCTTTCATGTATATGGGATATTTTTCGAACGAAGGACTCAGTCCTTGTTTGAAATTCCGAGGATCCTCGACATTGGAACAGTCCTTCGACGGATGTCGATGACGTAGCATCCTCGAAATTCTGGCTTCCGAGGATCCTTCCTTGACATTGAGAAATGCCTAGAAGACAGGGCGATATATCGAACAGCCCCGCCCCTTTTTTAAAATAGCCAATAGCATTTCGTTTATATCACAGCTCGGCCAGAGCCGTTAGACTCTGTAAAACCTCAGTTTCCTTCTAATCTCTAGCCGTTTCTCCTCATAATGTCCTTTTATATCGCTTATATACAGCATTCTGTGCAGAATTCAAATGGGTCCGATACCTTTTGTGGTCTGTGCTGACTCGCGGATATGATCCAGTCTGTGCTCTCGTGTCCGTGGATCGGAGGTGACTGCTCGCGTTGCGACAGTTCATGTGACACTAACGTGAAAATGGACTCAATTTGCGTCAAAGGAAAGCATATTTACACTGTCTGAATCGTTCCCTATTCTCTATATAGTGCACTATGTGCCATTCACCATGTAGAAACTAGTAAAAATGTGAACAAATGACCGATTTCAGCCGAGGCTTCAGCGTCTGTAAGAGTGTAGGAGTAGGCGGGACTTACAGATTCTAGAGATCATTTGATTGGATGAGAAACTGAAGTGCAATGTGATGTCATGAAAATCCGTGATCCATTTTAGTGAATGTGAGAGACTGTAAGTTTTGAATGCTCTCCTAAATGCGAATTTTGTCATTGTTTTGGAACACACCAGCTTATTCATAACCTTAAGGCTAACATATTCATACTAAAAGCTAAAAAACTTAAATTTTGATTTCAGGGGGACTTTAAAGAGAGATTCCTTAAATATAATTTATAAATGAAATGCATACAGAATATTTGTCACAGACATTAATTCTTTTAGTTTCATTATCATGTTCAATCCAATCACTGCGTCGTAGTATTCATAGGATTATAACTGCGGTATTATGCATGAGGAAGTATCACTTCTGTTGCTTCTGTTTCATTGCCTGTTGTCATTCAGAGACATGGGTCAGAGGTGCTCGTTTCCTCAGTGCTACAACACAAAAAAATGCGTTTCCCTAAGATGCAACCAGAGCTTAAGTTTTGGTGCAGGCGGTTTGTTTTGATGTTGTCCACCAGCACAAATAGAAAATATGTTCGCATGAGATCGCATTACAGCGGAGAATTCAAATGTCACAAAAGTGCTGCTCATTCACCTCTGCCTGCTCTGCGTTCGGACACGCGAGCCCTGTGTGTGTTTCCCTCAGCACAGTAGCACATGAATGCTGTTTGTATTTTGCCAGAGCTGGAGTTTGACTACGAACACACAGAAAATACGATTGTTAATATACACGCGGTGACCGGTTTTAGCGTTGAGCTCCGTGATGAGTTTAACAACGCTCGCCACGTGGATCATAAATCATACAGACTGAAGTATGCGTATTTCGCACACTCCCCTGCACCAAACATGAACCAGCACGGTGTATGCACATATATTTCATCATGTCTTTTTCAAATGAAATATATGTGCAGATATGGACACTTGGTGTATCTGAATGATGACACAATGAATTATTCTAATACACGAAAGACGATAATTTAGACTGAAAATTCAAAGAAGAATGGACAAAAAAAGCAGATGTCTTTATTCTTTCTGTGTTAAACGGACGTCATTTATCATGAGACTGTAGTGCTCATAAACATAATGAAACATAATTAGACCTTTTAAATGTTCTTCCGCATTTCTCCCTTGTGCTTGGGAGTTAATTATTCTGTATAATGGGTGTGTTGTAGGTCTGTGTTTCATTGGTTGTTCTCTCCACTCTTCCTATCTTATACACTTCCACTTTTCCAGAGCTTTACACGCCCATTTTCTCAGACTTCGAGATGGTCCTCACTGCAGAACACGAGATCCAGGGGTGAGGTTGGATCCAGATCCAACTCTTCCCACTTAGCATATTGCTAAACCTACCCGTCTCCACCCCCTGATCCCTAAACTTACCTGTCTCCACACCCTGGATCTGGATCCTGGATCTCGTGTTTTGCAGTGAGGAGCTACTGGACTTTTTCAGCTCTGAGGTGTGAACGACTAGGCTAAAAAAGCGGGGGTTTCACAGTTTTTGACAGTAGTTCCATAGCCAGCAATAGCATATGAACTCTGACCAACTCAATAAATAAGACTAACAGTAGGATACAAATGAGAAACTACTACCATGTTTTTCCCATTAAATTTTCTTCACACTCACACACGGACAGAAACATATGAACAGAAACTTGTCAGCGCTACCCCACAATTGATTTTTTGATGAAATGTTTTGCAGCTGAAAAGCTACGTCATTTAAGTAACACTTGCCTTCTTGATCAGTTTTTCTACATTTCTTGCTGATGCAGAAGATCCCAAAGACTACAGCAACAATCAGCAGAGATCCAGCAGCAGCAGCAGCAGCAGAGATCAACGCTATCAGAAAGACTGGACGATGAGAAGGAGAGTGTCTGTCCAGTGCTGTAATGACACTAATATCAAGTTCTGTCGTACCTGCACATGTGTGACAGAGTTGAGTGATGTCCAGATGTTGAGTCTGGTTGCTGATGGGATTGTTCAGCACACAGCTGTAGGTGTTGTTATCCTGATATTCCACCTCCAGAGGTAGAGAGAGACTGATGCTGAGATCAGACACACTGATGCTGGACAATAAACTGTTTCCTTTGTACCAGGAGAGAGTCACATGACCCACATTCACAGCTGAACACACCAGTGAACAATTTGATGATGATGAAGAACATTGTGAAGAGTTACTGATGATGACAGGAACAGGCAGACGAGCTGAAAAACATGAGAGAATAAACAGATATATGGATACATTTACACAACAGTTTTCAGTTCAGTGTGTTGCGAGTGTTTGTACATTCTGTTACCTCAAACAATAAAATGATTCAATATGTTGATATAAAACAAGCTTACAGTATGTAAAGGACGAGACAAATGATCTCTACTCACCATATACAGAAACACTGAATGTTTTTGTTGTCAGTTTCACTCCTTTTATCTCTAGTTGATAAACTCCAGCATGTTCAGTTCTGATGTTTGTGATGGTCAGAGATCCAGTTTGATCATCCAGCTTCAGTCTGTCTCTGAATCTCTCATCAGTACCATTAGATGTGGGGAAGGTTTGGTTCTTTTTCTTCATTATAGCTATGCAAGAGTTTTCAGCTCCATATTTCCACAGTATGTCGTCTTCTTCATCATCTTTTTCAGTAAGATTAGTGTGTAAAGTAACAGAATCTCCCTCCATCACTGACACTGAATCACCAAACACACCTGGAGAACATGAACAGGTTTTGAAAGGTGAGACTGATGAACAGATGTTTGTGTGAACCTTTGATCTTTCATTTGTTTTAAAGTTATCTGCTGAACAGCAAAATCAGTGTAAAGTTATATAGTTTAATTGTGCTGGATATTTCATAAGACACAAACTCACTGTTTTATCACCGTCTCATGCTCTCACGGTTACTGCACATTTTGAGTTTTGAAGCTGTATTTATAAAATTGTAGTTTTAGAAATTCATTTTTTAAAGGATAAAAATGACCTGATATTTGAAAGCAACTGCAAGGAAAGTTTTGGCTTTCTGAGCCTCCATGCAGATCATAAACAGAGACTTTTACCTTCACTAGAGATTTCCATTATTTCCCATGGCTTTTAACAATATTATTTTTATGACATTTCTAGACCTGGAAATTTCAGTGTCTTCAACAGAGACCTGAATTCAAACTAAGCAGATCTCATGATTCATTTGATACAGATATAGCCAATGAAAATATAATATGCAGCAGCTTTTTCACTAAATGAAACCAAATATATATATATACTTACCAATCAGTCTCCACCAGCACAAACAGAACAAAACAAACATGTGTAACATTTTCTTCCGTTGATCAGTGTCTGATGAAACTATCTGCTAAAAACACTCATGCTGGTGTGAATCCTCCCACGACAGAGTCTGACCTTCCTAGTTTCACTTGCTCATTTGCATACGATAAAATGTTATAGCTCTGTTATTAATTTAACTGTTCTTAATGGATTCTTTATTAATAATATAAATAAAACGGCGATAATAAAAACGGCAGCTGTGGTTGCCAGAACTTTACTGTAAAAAATACGGTAGCAACGTTTTAGGTTTAGGTTAAGGAACAGCACTTAGTTTACAGTTCAAAACCATATAATTTAAAGGTTTATATTGTAATAATTCATAAGTGTTTATTTTACACACTGTAAAAAAAAAAAAAAAATCTGTTAAATTTACAGTAAAGAAATCTTATTTCATTAACTGATATAATGCTACTTTACCAACCTATTGAATACTTATATCTGTTTTGTACCTTTGTAACCACCAAACACAGTGATGTTGAGTGTCACATGATGAATCAAAGCTCATCACAAGCAGCTTTTCCACAAGCTGAGAAGGACAATATTAATGTAAAGAAGGAGACACAGTGTCATTCACACAAACACTAAACACCATCATGGTAACACACATGAAATAAATGCAATAAACATTAATTTAACATTAGATGTACACTGTAAAAAATGACTGTGATTTTAACAGTAAAAGACTGTAAAAATGTTACGTTGAAAAACAGTTATTTGGTTCACAGACAGTTTCCGTACTATATACGGTGAATAACTGTAATAGATCTAACGGTACATTTAATGTAATTTTACGGTAAAATACCATTGAATTTACTGGTTTTGGAAGTGAAAAATTACGTCATTGTATAATTTACACACCAATGATAATGATGATGAACATTGTGAAGAGTCTCCACTACAGACAGGAAACAGACCGCAGCAGGTTTCAGTTTGACTCAGAAGATGAACTTCAGTAAAACTCCTACTGTGAGATGGCAGACAGGTTTAACTATAGCCTATTTATTTTTGTATGCAACAAATTTTAAATTACTCGGTGTTGAATTAATTGTTTATTCCAGAACAGAACTACACATGAATCTACAGTGTTTTCAATAGGAGCATATAAGGGAACAGAGAGATCAATTCTCATTTCGTAAATACACAAAAAATGCATAAACTCAGCAGTAAAAACATGAATCATGCATCACAAAAGGCACAATGTTTCAGGTTACAATGCATTTGTTACAAGAAAGTACAAAGAAAAACATGGCTCTGTTGGTGCCCTAAGCGAGATTTTAGATAGTGGCCCACTAAATAAATAAATAAATACTTATCTTTCATATAAAGTATTAACTGTAAATTACTATGATATGAACTTTGTAAAAATGAAGTAAATAGCCATAAACAACTAACAAATCTGTAAAAAAAAAAAAATGAATCATAAGAATTAACTTGTTAAATTCCCTCCGTCTCGTGGACTTGGATGTGTGTCATTGCTTACGTTGCATGAGTGCCCACTACTGACAGAACTTGTGCATAAGGTTTCAATGAAACACCCTTGATCACTTTGAATTCACTATGGAGCTGATTTATTATTTAAGCCCCTTTTCTACTTATGAATTTGTTTTATGCACCATTCTTGAGCAATGAGTGATATGACAATTTATTTTAAACATATTTGAAACATTAAAAAAAAAAGTGTCATGAAAAAACAAACAAGAAAACTCCAGGAGCCTCCTCAAGTAAGCGTACCTTAAAAGAGGGACAGATTGACAGAAAGAGAAAAAAAAAAAGACAATGACACGTATGGTTAGTCAGATAGAGCTCAGAAATATGATCACATGAATGGTAACTCTGGTAAATGTTAACATTTGTAACATACCTGTGGTAGAATTTGTCTGCTTTCAGGCCCGCTCTTTTCTTCCCCCATCTCTGTCCGAAGCGAGCTGCAGCCGTCTTTTGATGAACTTTTCAATCTCTTCATCTGCTGCACTGGCAGTACTTGCATTTCTTTGCACTGATTTTAAAAAAGAAGAAGAAGAAAAAAAAGATCAGTCACAATACTATAGACTGTTACCAATCCAGTTTCTTTCAACATCATCTAAAGACATCTTTACACTGCAAAGGTGGAACAGAAGTTGTATCTGACATGGCATTTATGCTCATTTACACAGACTATTTAAAGCTGTTCATGTACATGTATTTACACAAAAAATGCATAATGTAAATAAAAAGCTCATTAGAGGGTGAAGCTGCAATATCATCACACAATCATTATTGTTGATTATTGCTCCTGATATTGTAATAGTGATCATTACTGATGTTTCTGTAGTGGAAAAAGCGTCATATTCTGACTACAGACAAAGCAATAAGAATAGTTTATGAATTTAGTAGAAAATTAAGACTTCACAATTGTTAGTTTAGTAGCTGGTGTCCTGCAGATTGTAGCTCAAACCAGTTTCAAAACACCTGCCTGGAAGTTTTTAGTAATCCTGGAGAGTCTGATTAGCTGATTCAAGTGTGTTTAATTAGGGTTGCTGTGTCCAAAATCGCCCCCATACCCTTAAATACGGCAATATTTGAGGGGACAGCCACCCACATAGCAAAATTGTGTCGGCCCAGATCCGGCCCACATCTGGCACATGTGGCATGATGATCTGGCCCACATGCTGCACTGAATTACGGTCCTTGTGTGGGCCGCTTCTTTTTGCCAGATCTGGGCCACAAGCAGGCCACAGCAATGCCACATGTCAGCCAAGAGCAAAGAAATAAACCTAAACTGGACCTTATCTGAGCCACAAAATCTGTGTATATTAAGTATAGAGTCATCTCAGCCTTAATAAGCTGTTAACAAGCAGAATCACTGAAGGAAAGAAGAAAACAGAAAAAGAGACGAACAGAAACACAAGAACTACAACTGACTTCAGCCACAGCCTTAGATGAAATCAACTGAAGATGAAAGACATTAAACCTCTCAAGATCTCAACAGAGGATGATTAAACAACTCCACAAACAGCATTACCAGCTTCACTTATTACTAACCAGATTGACTTTATTTATGTTAGAAATCTACAAAAGTTTTTGAGCAATGTTGCCGGGTAATTTTGCAGAGCGATGTTGCTTGGGCGCTTTCCCATTGAGAATAAGCAACAATTTTCGAAAATTTGTTGTCTATTCTCATTGGGAAAGTGCCTATTGAGCAGCAAAATTTCCCGGGAACATTGCTCAAAAAGTTGCCCCGTGTATCATCACCTTAAGTATTCATCAGTGTTTAAATGTGATTATTATGAGTTTGAGTTTGTTTGAATCATAGATGCTTAATTTCTTTTTTCCACTTTTGAGACATATTATGGTTTTCTCACAAGTTAATTTCTTTTAACACCATTCGCAATGTGAAAAGATTCCAGCGATAAGCATTTTTTTCCTGTCCACACCATACGCAACAACATCAATCACAAATCACAGCCAATCAGAAGAGCTCGTGGGCGGGCTCTGTGCAAGCACGCTGCTGTCACGCACTTGCCCCAAATTGGATAAGTGGGCTACTACATTATCAGATTTATGAATATTAAACAATTTTGACATCATTCAAAATACATAATTCAGGGCTGATACCTCTGCTGAAAAAATCCAGCATAAACCACCATGAATTCCATGCTGGTCCAGGCGGGTTTATGCTAATATAGTGCTGGTCTAACTGGTGGACCAGCAGAGTCATGCTGTTCGCAAGCAAAACAGAGCTGGTGAAGATGGTTCACCAGCACAGCCTTGCGGGGTGAATAGGCCAGCTGTCTGTATGCAAGCAGAGTTTTGGAGACAAGTATTGTTTTTACTTGCATATTTCTATTTTTAACGATTAATGATGTAAAGGAAAAACACTTTTGCACCCGCAATTAATGTTGAAAAAATGTTGAAATTTCAACAAAAAATCAATGGCAATGGCATTGAATCAATGTTACATTGTGATGTTGGTTGTTTTATTGAAAATGTTTGGTCACCATTTTGGTGATCAGTGTTTCCTCTAGTTGGGCAGTTTGACTCTTGTTTTTTTCTGTGAGTTTGTGGTCTTTGTAACAGTGTTTACCAAAACACAATTTGCTGCAAAGAAAACCAGAAATGAAGATGATCAAGTGATGTAGTTTTCATCATCATAAAGCAAAATCATTTGTTAATCATACTCCTGACCAAAAGTGTATATTTGTTTTTAATAGGTTACATTCACCAACAATACTTTCTTATTACAGATCAGACATTCTGAATCTTGAGTTTTAAAGAGCAAAAAATCTTTAGACACACAGATATCAATAATGGTGACATGCTTCATGCCGCAATGCATGCTGGGAGTCATGAGTTGTATACTATGGTGGCTCCCTGCATGCATTGCACCATGAAGGATGTCACCATTGTTGAGATTTATATGCTGATTCTTGATGTCTGTGTGTGTCAAAACACAAAAATATATTTAAAAAAAAAAAAAAAAAAATTCAGATTTTGATTTGCGGCAAGAAAGTATTGTTGGTGAACATAACCTATCAAAAGCAAATCAACACTTTTGGTCAGGAGTATGATTAACAAATGATTTTGCTTTATGATGATGAAAACTATATCATTTGATCATCTTTGTTTCTGGTTTTCTTTGCAAAAAATTGTGTTTTGTTATTGTGTGATTTGGCATTAGTTCTGTACGCTCATTGCATGTTTAGATTGAATGCTCAAGCTAATTTCAGTGAGAGTGTCTCACTGGATTGTGGATTGGTTACATGCTCTTATTTGGGCACATTTGCTGTTGGCTGATGCTGAGGATGTATTGTGTGATGTATTTCTCTTGAGTTTGATTGCTATTGGCATATTTGAGCCTGTCCCTGTTGAAAAAAAAAACAGCATATGCTGGTTAGGTATGTTTTGAAGCATGGGGGTCTTTGACATGCTGCTGTTTTGGCTTCTATTGTGATTTATGAAGCATATGCCAAATGCATAAATGTTTTACTGTATGCTTAACCTCTGTCTGTGAAAGTTCTCCTGTGTTTTACTGTATGTTGAGACAGATGGAGGGAACAGGCTGTCGGTGATGGAGGGAACTTCTGTCACTCTAGAGTCTGTATTCCTAAAATCCACAGAGATGATGTGATAATATGGAGGTGTGAACATGGAGACTCGGTCATAGCAAAAATGACCTTTGGGATCTTCGCTACATTTGATGGAGCTGATGGGAGATTCAGAGGCAAACTGGAGCTGGACTACAAGACTGGATCTCTGACCATCAGGAACATCAGAACTAAACACGCTGGACTTTATCATCTCGATATCACCGGCAATATCACCATATTCAAGAGAATCAATCTTTCTGTCTATTGTGAGTATTTTGAGTCTTTTAATGTAACAGCAACAACCATATTAAGATCAGCATGTTTTCAAATGAACTGAGGTCAATAAACTATTAATATTATAGTATAACTGACAACCAAAAAAGAAAAAAGGCACAAATGTCAGTCAGAAATGATGGTCATATTGCTGATTTGTTGATCTCTTCATCATTACAGCACAGGACTGGTCTCCATGTGTTATAGGAGTAATTGGTGTTGCTGTTCTTCTGCTGGTCGTGGCTGTAGCTGTTGTTGCGATTTGCTATCGAAACAGGGGCTCTCGTCAAACAGGAACTGGTAAGTATGACTAACAGGTGATATAACAAGTGACGCATTGAGATTTACTGTGCAAAAGACACTTTAAAAGACATAAATCGTGTTTTTATCATCAAAACATGTTGAGTCTGTGTTTAATGTTTTTAAAACAGGCACCCAGAGGAATCCCGAACATCAGGTATGTTTTTGTGGTATTTAACTTTATTTTGTGGCTTTTTTATTGTCTGAACTGGTGCCATCCTCTGTGCTCAGTCAGCTTGTCAGTTTAAAAAAAAAGAATGTAACATGCAAAATGTAACAGGAAACTTTTGGGACAAATAACACCAGTCGTGTCATCCAAATCACTGTCTTATTTCACTTAGTTTTTTGTTTTGTTTTGTTTTTTATTGGCTGGATAAATAGTTAAACATCACATAATTATTTTAGTTCAAACTGTGAAAGACTCATGGTCTGAGCGTATCTCTTGTATCTGTGTTTCAGTTAACATCTGTAATATGAGACTGATGTTTTGCATTTTTGCGTGATCAGATATGTGCAATAACACTGTACTGGAATAAAGGTGGAAATAAAATTGTCAAAAATATTAAGAAAGCCTCAGGCAGATTCAGCTTCAGTTACTAGTGTAACTGGTTGTTGTCAGTGTGGTTTGTGGAGTTAACCATGGCAGGTGGCAGTTTCACTGGATCTTTTATTCCTCTGCTGATGTAAAGAACACATTAGCCGCCTCTTTCAGTGAATTGCTCTTAATCTTCTCTCTCCCATTCAGGATATGCTGCTTCATGACATCACACCACACAATGGGAAAATCACTGAAAAATCATTCACGCAGCTTTATCCGGTATATCTATGTATATGAAATGATTTTTAAACCTGATAAAATTACAATTGTATATTAAAAAAAGCTAATGTTTGCTGTCATCCTAACCTCTCTCTATTAAATCTCTCCTTCTGTGCTTTAAGGAACACACATACTTTGATCAAATGATCTCCCCCGCTCTCACAGAGATGGTAGTTCAGTTCAGCGGGATACGGAGACGCACACAAAATAACTCTTACTGAATCATTTAAGACTTTCACCTTTAACATTTCAGGTCCTGATCTAAGGTGTGTGGCTTCAAGAGAGTAAACGTACATGTGTTGTTACTTCATGTATGCTGTTTTGTCTTTTTGTATTGCTTTTTATATTTGCTCATTTCATTTTATATGTTATACTTTCTTTTACTGTCATGTTTTATGTTGTTGTGCACTGTGTTATCTTCACAACCCAGACAGCAACATAGTTGCGGGCCAGATCCGGCCCACATCTGGTACATGTGGATTACACGCGGACCAAATGTGGGCCGGATCTGGGCCGACACTATGTTGCTGTCAGGGAAGTGAGTTAGAGATAAGGGAAGTCTTCATTTCAGCATATGCTTTCACTGTAATATAATAAAACTTGTTGCATCTGGTCAAAGTCTGTATGTGTATATAAGGCAAGTTTGACATTTCATCTTATTTTCTTATATAATTACTATAAATACTTTGCAGCTGCTTTTTCTGAAACAAGGAAATTAACTTAAAAGTTATTTTGTTCATGTGATAAATGCCAATAAAAACATCTGATATTCCCATGACTGGTATCTGTCAGTTTTTAATCAGAAACTCAAGTGACTGAGTCTAACTGTAATTTTATTATTATTATTATTATTAATATTATTAAATGGTGGTGCTAATCTTGGAATGGTGAATTCCTGGTTAGGACACTAGATGGCGCTCTAGTAGAAAAATACTGCTTGTAGTACTATTTATAAATAAGTTTTCAGTCAGTTAGACAAAAAAAAAAAAAAAAAAGCATACTGTGTTGGCTGTTCCCAATCCAAGGGACAATTTTTCACTCTGAACATCTCATTCAATTGTGATTTCAAGGTGAGAACTGTATTTTCAGTAACTTTTTGGGGTGAAACTATTGTTACTATGGTAAATTGCTTTATGGGTTATCAGTGCATAATTTTCTTTGTGGAGAACATTTTCAATAATACTAATATAAGCAATAGTAATAGTGAACTGTTCCCTAAGCAAATAACACATTACAAGCGTGATTTACCAGTATTCTGTAAGAATATATGACCCATCCCTCTAGTGGTCAAATGCTGTTATAATTTAATTTCTGAGGGTGTTTATATCTGTAGAACATATCCTGAACATCAGGTAAGATACTGTTCTTCATGAAGAGCAGGTGCAGATCTTCATCATCTCTCAAGTTTGTATCTGGACTTTGACACCATCAGGTTCCCTTAAGGTGAGATTTTCTGTCTGCATCTTTAACATTTTGGGGTTCCTCTTTGTCCTTCTCTTAAGAACTAAAGCTGTTCAACTGCTGACCAAAACATCCAACTGTTGATGACATGATGAACAATGTTTTTTTATTTATTTTATTTTTTTATTTGAATGAATGAATGTGGATGATATTACAAATACTTGTTTTAAAGGCACAATATGTAAGATTTTTGGATTAAAATATCCAACAAACATAAGAACAATGCTGTATATTTTATTGACTTGTGTACTTACATTATCCCAAATGTTTCCAACAATGTTTAATTTCAGAGAAATCCCGTGTCATTGCATCTCCTGTCAATGACGTCATCTGCATTACCCTCAATTTCCGGTTCTACTTCTGTAGAAACCCTGGAAACGCCAAAGATGCTTTAATATGTGTTTTATTAGACAGGTGAGTAACTGTTTGGATACCTTTACTGACAGAAAAACTAATTAAATAGCTCAACACAGTTAGTCTTATTGTTTGAATCTCATCTTCTTTATTTACCGCAAGTAACATGTTTTTACCATGCCTCAGAGACAATACTGTTGTGTCAAGCTAACATAGCGTAATCAGAAAGATCTTTATTTGTAGTAACAGTAATATAGCATTTCTCCACCATACAATGAATTAAATTTAATTGCACACCATTTAACAACACAAGTCATCCAGCTTTTATTAATATAGGCCTATTCTAATTATCGATCTAGAATGTGCAGGAAGTGTCTTCTGTCATTAAGTATTTCTGTCATTAATTACTCACCCTCATGTCGTTCCACACCCGTAAGACCTTCGTTCATCTTCAGAACACAAATTAAGATATTTTTGATGAAATCTGAGAGGTATATGACTCGTCCATAGACAGCAATTTAGCCACCACTTTCAAGGTCCAGAAAGGTGTTAAAGACATTGTTAACTTAGTCAACCTTAATATTATGAAGCGACGAGTACTTTTTGTGCGCAAAAAACAACCAACTTTATTCAACATTTTCTCTGCCCTGTCAGTCTCGTATGCAGTTGACACAGTGAACGCAATTCAGCACTTCCGTGTTTATGCCCTAATGTTACGCCTGAAAATAAACGGAGAAAGATCACAACACATAATGAGTGATGTTTTCCATTGCTGGCGTTTACTCGTATATTTTCATGTTAAACACACGACTCATATTAACATACAAGTTGATCACAGTAATATATACATTAACTTGTAACCATACGCACAAAGTTCTCTAAACATTTCTCATTCTTTTCACCATCAGTGAATAAACATGAATATGCGTACATTCTTACATAACTCGTAAACAGTTACGACAATGAACAGTATGAAACGTAATACAAACTATATAAAAGCCTTTTAGCTTTTCCACATGGCGAAAACCATATTGACATCACGCAACCACGCGTTAGGCCCAACTACCATGTGCTCCGCGCATAATCACGCACTAGCACACTCAAAATAACCTTTTACACTTTCAAATAAAACATACACGTCATCAACATTTAAACTCGTTTTCTAAATGATTTATACTAACTTTAGTGATCCGTTACCTGAGAATAAACGGAGAAAGATCACAACACATAATGAGTGATGTTTTCCATTGCTGGCGTTTACTCGTATGAGCCAACTCTCGCGATCTCACCTGATAACGCTCGCCCGCATGGAGGAACTCTCGCGATACCGTGAGAGAGAGCTTGACATGAGCAAGCGATCTCAGATAAACGGATCTACTCTAAACTTCACTATAATAAAGAATCGATTTCAGACTAACGGCTCTATTATAAACATTACAAAATAAAATAATAAAAAAATGATAATGTTTAACTAAAATTACTTTAAAACAATTAATACTGTTAAACCAAAATTACTTTATATATTGAACAGAACTATAACTGAATCAACTCTCAGTATTAATGTCTGTGATGAATAATATGAATACTACCCATTACACGAACACCGACTCATTATTGGCCGGCACCTGCATCAGCATCACATGCATGCGTCGTGCTGCTCACGTGAACAGCTTCAGCCAATACTGAGCCGGCATTCGGACGTAGAACCTGGAAGTGCTGAATGTAAACAGCGTATGAGAATGATGCAGAAGAGGAGAGATTGTTGAATAAAGTTGTATTTTTGTTTTGTTTTTGCGCACAAAAAGTATTCTCGTCGCTTCATAACATTAAGGTTGAACCACTGCAGTCACATCGACTGTTTTAACAATGTTTTTAGTACCTTTCTGGGCCTTAAATGTGGTAATTATGTTGCAGTCTATGGAGGAGTCTCTCGAATTTCATCAAAGATATCTTAATTTGTGCTCTGAAGATGAACAAAGGTCTTTCAGTGTGGAACAACATGAGGGTGAGTAATTAATTACATAATTTTCATTTTTGGGTGAATTAACCCTTTAAGTTTAGTGACGACATGTTACAATGTCAGGCACACACACATACATACAGACTGGTCCAATCAAGAGGCTGCAGGTCTTCATTGGTTTAATTAAAACAGATACCATGTCAATATGTGTGTTTGACTTCATGCAGCGCTGCACAGACTGAATGGCATACGTTAGTGATGGGTGCTTTCGAAACACTGCTTTACGAAGCTTCGAAATCTTTACAAATCCTTTGTTTCGAATCATTGGTTTGGAGCGTGTTTCAAAGTCACGTGATTTCAGTAAATGAAGCTTCATTACGTCATAACTGTTTCCAAACGTTTCGAAATTTCAATGGTTCACCACTGGGGGCGATCTCTGCGAAACCATGAATCATGCAGATTCACTGAGGTTCTTCCTAAGTTGAATACAGAAGGTGGTCTGGCGGAAGCTAGATATTTCACTTTATAACTTGTTAAATATAATATTTTTTCTTACACAAACGCATTGCTTTGCTTCAGAAGGATATATTAACCCCCGGAGCCATGTGGAATGTGTTTTGCTTTGGATGGATGCATGGCCTACATGAATGTTTGTCTGTTTAACATGGTCTGTTAGGCCCTGCTGTTAGATGTTGTAACTATTATGTGGGTGAAAGCACCATTGACATTCATTCATTCAGTTACATATTTAAAACATCTTAAAAGAGACTTGTGTCTGAGGAGCTGTCATATAAAGTGATCAGTCACATGGCATTATGAGTCATTATGAGTCATGCACACAAAGACAAAAAGCTGTAACAACTGAGAAAAATGGCATTAAAGTTGTGTAAAATGGCACTTTTTTTATTGAATGTTGCTTTATTTGATTTTTCAGTTTTTTTTTTGTTTTGTTTTTTTTCTGAAATATGTGCATATCTGAGCCAAACTTATGTCACAGAACAGATCAAGCACTAATTTGAGAAAATGTGTAATGATACAGATAAAAATGTGTCCTTTAGATAGCAGCACAATATTTTACTGAAACATGTTTGCATTATAGTAGAAATGTATAGCAGCTGCATTGCAACTTTTAGTTAGTTACTCCCCAGAAGTGATGGGAAGAAAATGAACCACTGAACATTTACATGATAAACAATACAACAGTGAATCACTCTGTATTTATTCTTAAAATGACTGACATTGACAGTCAAAACAGGATATGGTGTTAATAAAAAAGACTCTAGCACTTTTTATCTGCAGGATCACAGCACTTAGTATAAGGTTACTGTTCTCACACAACGTCCATTTTCTCATGCAGTGAAAAAAACATCTGGGAGCAAATAGGACACCCGACAGACAAGACAGAGCTGTAATTTTGATATGAAACAAAGTCACAGTGATACTGTCACATTTTGCAGTAATATCACTGTTTGATGTAATGTCTTTTTTGACATTTATAGGTATTTCATGGTAAAGCTGTTCTGTGTAAAGTACGTCAAACTGTGAACATCGTATGTGAAGGAGTGGAAAAACACCCTTCAACCACACTACTGATGCATCCAGATAAACACGCACAAACTGACATTAACCACAGATGTCCAGCTATAGACACATACTCCAGACCCTGTTTGTCTACCCAACAGAGCCAACCACATCTCTGTACAGATAAAAAATAAATCAGACCACAGCCGGTTTGATTTTTAACACAAACTGAGCTACTAGAGCCTTAAAGGGATAGTTCACCCAAAAACCCTCAGGTTGTTCCAAACTTGTATACATTTTTTTGTTATGTTCAACATAAAGGAACATATTTTAAAGAATGTGGGAAACTGAACAGTTCTGGGGCACCATTGACTTCCATAGTATTTTTTCTACTATGGAAGTCAATGGTGCCCCAAAGTGGCCTGGTTACAAACTTTCTTTAAAATATCTTCCTTTGTGTTCAACAGAACAAAGAAATTTTTACAGGTTTGGAACAACTTGAGGGTGAATAAATGATTTTTGGGTGAACTAACCCTTTAAACTGCCAGGGGCCTCTAAAAGATTTTCAAGGATGTTTTTTACAGAACAGTAAAATTACAGTACTAGTATTTTAGTTAATAATAAAAGTTAATAGTTAACTTATCACTAATCACTTATAGACAACCCTACCGTAAGCTAGTTATTTGAAAATTTATAAAGTTTTAAATATGGATATTTTTCTTACAAAAACACATCGCTGCACTTCCAAAGGCCTTTATTAACCCCCTGGAGTCGTATGGATTACTTTTCTTCATGGATGGATGCATAATTTTTGTCTTCAAAACGCAGCTCCCCATTCACAACCATTATAAAACTTGGAGGACTAAGGATATATTTAAATATATCTCAGATTGTGTTCGCCTGAAAAAAGATAGTCATATACTCTTCCTTTAAGAGACCAATGCTTTGCTGACCTTTAAAGATGGTGCGGAAAGCAAAAGCTTATCAGTTCATCAGTGTTGATTGCAAATTGCACCGTTTTTACTTTCTTTTCGGCCTAAGTTTTTTCGGGTCAGTACGTCTACCTTGGGTTGTTTCAGCAAGTGTATAATGTAAATGCAGATGTCGGATATGGGTCACTTTTAAAAGATGTAAAAAATAAATAAATAAATAAATAAATAAAAAAGATATATTCAAGAAATCGGGATTGGGCTTTAAAACCTGCTGTGTAAATGTGGCCTAAATGAAATCCCAAAGGGTCAAGGTTCATCTGGTTAACATGGTCTGTTAGCCCTGCTGTTAGATGTTGTAAATACACCATTATGTGGGCGAAAGCACCTTTTATTTACATTGACAGACATTCATTCATAGTATTATTGTAGTTTCAAAGTCACAGACTAAAAACATCTTAAAAGAGACTCTGAGGGAGCTGTAATATAAAGTGATCAGTCACATGGTATTATGAGTCAAGTGTCACACTACACGAGCACACAGACAAAAGCTGTAACAACTGGGAAAAAAGCCATTAAACTTGTTGAAAATGGCACTTTTTTATTGAATTTAGTTTTTTTCTGAAAATAAGCATATTTGAGCAAAACTTATGTCAAAGAACAGATCAAGAACTTAAAACTACTACTTTGAAAAAATGTGTAATGATGCACATAAAAAAATGAGTAAATTTCCTTTGGCCTGCAGCACTGTTATTTTACTGAAAAATATATTTTACATTATAGGAGACGTGTAGTAGTAGCAGCAGCATTGCAACTTTTAGTTAGTTACTCTAAGAAATGGAGAAACTAAAACTTACCTCTGAACATTTGTATGAAAATATAAACATTAAAACAGTGATTCACATATTGTATTTATTCTTAAAATGGCTGTGGAAGGTGTGATATCAAGAAATGTTGTTCTTAGAAATGACTTCAGCTTCTCATGCTAGAGCTGGAAATAACACTTAACTTTAGCACTGCTTATCTGCAGGATCACATCATTTAGTATTTAAGGTTACTGTTCTCACATAACACCTCAATTTTCTCATGCAGTGAAAAAACATTGCGGAGCAAAGAGGACACTGACAACATGCCGACAGACCAGACTAAGCAGGTTACTTTTGATATGAAACAGTCTCAACTTTCATAGTATATGATATTTTCATATTTTGCAGTAATATCACTGTTTGATGTGATATATTTTTTGTTTGTTTTTTGTTTTTTGACAAACTCCAACATTAATGGGGTTTTTTTGTGGTAAAGCTGTTCTGTGTTCTGGGCAGAAGTCAAACAGTGAACATCATATGTAAAGTAGTGGAAAAAACACCCTAAAACCACACGCTAACTTGATAATCTTGACACGCTATCTTGACACCAAAATAAACACGCACAAACTGACATTAACCACAGATGTCCTTAGACACATGCTCATGCAGAAGCTGTCCAGCAGATCAAACCACATCTCTGTACAGATGGAGATTATTCCGACCACAGCAGATCATATTTTTGACACTGAAACTGAGCTGATAAAGCCTCAAACTGCGTCTAAAAAAAGTTCAGCTCAAGGATGTTTTAACTGAACAATTTACAGTACTAATATTTAATAATTTGCTTTTTTGATTGAAGCCTTTATTGTCATTATACTCATTATACATCAAGCTGAAAACTTGCATACTCTCATTTTGCACTTGGAGAGTGTTAATATTAGGTCCAGTTGTTGCTATGTTGTGATTCCTACCAATCCCAAATCTCAACCGTAGGCTTCTGGTGAAAGTAATCACACAGCTGGATCTTGCACTCACTGAAGACTGAAGTCTGATCATCTTCTAATGACTGCATACACCACTTCCACTTCATCCTCCTTTTTAACATTATGTAAAAAAAAAAAGAAATACAAGATATAATAATGAAACATTTGAAATCTGAACACTTAATGATATTAAATTAAAGATATGTGTTTAGTAGATTAATTTAGTTGTTTAAACCACTTTAATGCAGTCATTTGACCATTAAAACAGACCTGTTGATCTGCTTAATGCAGAATTTTTTTCTAAAAACAGCTGCAATTGTTGAAAAAGAAACAACTTAACAAAAATCAAGGGTCAAGAGCCCAACTAAAGCATGGTCTCCATGATGGTGACCTCAAACAAAACATTTTCAATAAGACATCAACATCTAAACCTCTGTTAATTCTCAATAAGATCTTCTGTAGACGTGTGACAGAAATAAAGTCAGTCTGGTTAGTAATAAGTGAAGCTGGTAATGCTGTTTGTGGAGTTGTTTAATCAGATCTTCAGAGATTTAATGTCTTTTATCTTCAGTTCATCTAAGGCTGTGGCTGAAGAAAGTTGTAGTTTGTGTTCTTATTTCTCTTTCTTTCAGTGCTTGTTCACAGCAGGTGTTTGAATGATTGAAAGAATGTTTCAGGAACATCATACTAACCTTTAAATAACATTCTACTAACATTTAGGAAACTGGACATTTTCATGTTCTTGGAATGTTACAAATCAACGTTCCTACAATGTTGAATTTTAAATCAAAATTAAGTTGAAAGAACGTTTGAGGAACATCATACTCTGTTAGATGGGAAGTTATTTTTAAAAATCAATTTCCCGATAGAGTTTCTCTGCGCTTGTGCACAGTTTTGTGCACAAGCGCTACTCTTTTATATTGCTTTTTATAGAACTAACTAGAACTAACTTTGCTTCAGAGTTAACTTTGATAGCTAAGTAAAGTTTAACTTTAGCACTAATAAGAATAAAGATATGTATATAAACATACAAAATACAGGGTTACAGGCATGCTTACTGAATACACGCATACAGTGCTACATCAGAGAACATGGTGTGAGCCTCATGAATGAAAATATAATACAATCTGAGTCATTTTGTGTCTTATCTAAAATACTGTCTTTCTTTAGCAACCAAGGAAAAGAGAGCTTTGAAGTCAAGTGAAAACAAATTGTATTTAACTACAACAGCTGTGAATTTGTTTGTTGTGAAATGATGTATGAGTTTATTATCATAAATATTGTGTATTGAACTAACACTGAATCATTTAAGACCTTCACCTTTGACATTTCAGGCATCATCTGTGTTGTTACTTCATTTATGCTACTCTTTTATATTGCTTTTTATATTTGCTCATTTCATTTTATGATATTTTCTGTTACTGTCAAATCTTATATTGTTGTGCGCTGCATTATCTTCACAAGTGAGTTAGAGATAAGGGAAGTCTTCATTTCAAGATATGCTTTCACTGTGATGTATTAATACTTGTTGCATCTGGTCAAAGTCATAAGACAAGTCTGAGTTTGACATTTCATTTTATTTTGTATATAAATACTATAAATACTTTGCAGCTCCTTTTTCTAAAACAAGGAAATTAACTTCTTCATGTGTTCATGTGATAAATGCCAATAAAAACATCTGATTTTCTCATAATGACTGGAATTTGTCAGTTTGTCATGAAATTATTGAATTTTTAATCAGAAATAACTCAAGTGACTGAGTGTAATAAACTGTAATTTTAGTATTTACTATTATTTTTATTGGATGAGGGCGCTAAACTTGGAATGGTGAATTCCTGGTTAGGATACTAGATGGCGCTCTAGTAGCATAATATACATACTGCTTGTGGTATAGGCCTATACTATTTATAAATGAGTTATCAGTCAGTCAAAAAAAGCACACTGTGTGGGATGCTGTTCCTAATCTAAGGACAAATCGTATACTCTAAACATTTTGTTTTAAATAATGATTTTAAAGTGAGAATTGTACATTACTGTACAGTTACAGTAACTGTAATTACAGTAACTGTTTTGGTAAATTGCTTTGTGGCTTATCAGTGCATAATTTTCTTTGTGGTGAACATTTTCAATAATACTAAGCAATAGTAATAGTGAACTGTTGCCTAAACACATTACAATTTATTCTGTAGGAATATGACCCATCCCTCTAGTGGTCAAAGGCTGTTATAGTTTCATTTCTGAGGGTGTTTACATCTGTAGCACATGTAAAATAACACTTCATATCTCTACACTGCTATATAGAAATCTGTGTAAGTTATCTGAGTTAGGTAGCTATGAACTGACAGAATCTTTGGGATGGAAATGGAGGAGGTTATATGTTTACAATGCAGCCACGTTAGGTGGAAACACATAAATTTGACGTGGGATATTATCTACGAAACAAAGTGGTAAGTTTGGATACATTTTGGATAAACACTGGAAGCCTTTATTAGCATACGTGTTCCAAGTGTATGATTATCAACAGATAGGAACATAGTGTCAGACGTTTACTAAAAGGTTTTATTGTCATGTAGTGTAAGAACTGTAACTCATTTGATCCACTTAACTGTCTAAAAAAAAAAAAAAAAAAAAAAAGGAATATTTTTATTGACTGTAAACAACTCACAGGGTGCCGCCATGACGTAATATATGCACGACATAGGCGTTATGGACTTCCGCGTGAGTTTTGAGCCAAATCTGTTATGACCACAATACCAGAGACTTCAGAGTGAACTATTTTAACTTCTAAACAACCACATAAACACCCAGAGCACCCTACTCACATCAAGTAAAAAACCATCAGAACACTTTGCAAACAAATATTTGCTAATTGTATTAATTTCTCAAATAAAGTCTTTTTTTCTCCATTTAATTTAAGGATTAATAACACTGTTTCCTGATGATGGTTTGTTTCCCTCAGGTGGTGGTTCATGAAGAGCAGGTGCAGATCTTCATCATCTCTCAAGTTTGTATCTGGACTTTGACACCATCAGGTTCCCTTAAGGTGAGATTTTCTGTCTACATCTTTAACATTTTGGGGTTCCTCACCTGTAAGACCTTCATTCATCTTCAGAACACAAATTAAGATATTTTTGATGAAATTCAATAGCTGTATGGCTCCTCAATAGACAGCAATATAACCACCACTTTCAAGGTCCAGAAAGGTACTAAAGACATAATTAAAATAGTTAAATTGACTGCAGTGGTTCAACCTTAATTTTATGAAGTGACAAGAATACAGTATATATATTATATGCAGTTGACACATTGAACGCAGTTCAGCGCTTCCGTGTTTATGTCCGAACGCAGATTTATTATTGGCCTGCACCTGCGTCAGTATTACACGCATACGTCGTGCTGCTCAAATGACCAGTGTCGGCCAATACTGAGCCGCCGCTCTGATGTAGAACCTGGAAGCGCTGGATGTAAACAATGTAGGAGAATGATACAGAAGAGAAGATATTGTTAAATAGTCATTATTTTTGTTTTGTTTTTGCACACAAAAAGTATTCTCGTCACTTCATAACATTAAGGGTGAATCCCTGCAGTCACGTCGACTGTTTTAACAATGTCTTTAGTACTTTTCTGGACCTTGAAAGTGGTGGTTAAATTGCTGTCTATGGACAAGTCATCAAAAATATCTTATACCGAAGTTGAACGAAGGTCTTACAGGTTTGGAACGACATGAGAGTGAGTAATTAATGACAGAACTTTCATTTTTTGGCGAATTAATCCTTAAAGATTAGTGATGACATAATATAATGTTTTCATCATGGTACAATAGCTGGTAGCCATACTGTTTTTATTAGTGCTTGACACAAATTTCACGATTTCATTTCATAAGCTTGCAGTACAATTCCGATCTTGATTCAATATAGATTCATTTGGATAAATATCAGGTAGAGTAGCTCCATGTTAATTTTTCTCAAGGAAAAAATCTCTCAACTATCGCTGTAAACATACAGGGAGCCCTGTCAGCTGGTATTATTTAGGTTAAAATTAACAACTCAAATTAATAAGTTATCTTAGACATGTAAATCTGCTTTGTGTGCACAAATACTAAGTTTCACAATGCTGCCTAAACATCATGGTGATTGTGGCGCAGTTCCATTTTTTTCTGTAAGTTGAATACGGACGGCGGTCTGGTGGAAGCTAGATATTTCACTTCATAACCTGTTAAATATGGATGCGTATTTGCAAAAAAAAAAATCTTTTTGCTTCAGAAGGCCTTTGTTAACCCCTGGAGCTGTGTGGAGTATGTTTATGATGGATGGATGCACCATCCAAGAGACAAATGTTTTGCGGACCTTTAAAGATGGTGTGGAAAGCAATCACGGCATTTTTACTTCCTTTTTGGCCTAAGTTTTTTTGGGGTCAGTTCGTCTACCTGTAAATGCAGATATCGGATATGGGTCACTTTTAAAAGATGTAGAAGTGTAAATGTGGCCTAAATGAAATCCCAAAGGGTCAAGGTTTGTCTGGTTAAAGTCTGTTAGCCCTGCTGTTAGATGTTGTAAATACACCATTATGTGAGCGAAAGCACCTTTATACATTGACAGTCATATATTCATATTATTGTAGTTTCAAAGTCACAGATTTAAAACATCTTAAAAGAGACTCTGAGGGAGTTCTAATATAGAGCGATCAGTCACATGGCATTATGAGTCAAGTGTCACGCTACACGAGCACACAGACAAAACAGAGAAAAATGCCTTTAAACTTATTGAAAATGGCTCTTTTTTTATTTAATTTTTTTTTTTTTTCTGAAAATTAGCATATTTGAGCCAAATTATTTGTCACAGAACAGATCACATACTTACTAAAATCATGTGTAATGATACACATAAAAAAGTCTAAATATCCTTTGGACAGCAGCACTGTTATTTTACTGAAAAATATAGTTTGCATAAGTAGAAATGTATTGCATTGCATTGCAACTTTTTGTTAGTTACTCTCCCCAGCAGTGATGGAAAAAATAAAACTAACCACTAAACATCTGTACGATAATATAAACATTACAACAGTGAATCACATTGTATTTATTCTTAAAATGACTCTCATATATTGACGGACAAAAACTGGATATGTTTATTTATATATATATATATATATATATATTTTTTTTTTAAAAAGGTGTGATTTCAAGAAAGTTGTTCTTAGAAATGACTTCATATTCTCTTGGTAGAGCTGGAAAAAACTACTGATTCTAGCACTGCAGTGGAAAAAAACATTGGGGAACAAAGAGGACACTGACAACACGACGATAGACAAGACAGAGCATGTTATTTTTCAGCTTTCATAGTATGTGATCTTTTCACCTTTTGCAGTATTATCACTATTTGATGTGAAGTCTATTTTTGAAAAACATCCGCATTTATGGGTATTTTGTGGTAAAGCTATTCTGTGTAAAGCAGAAACATTGTATGTGAAGGAGTGGAAAAAACCTTCAACCACACACTACTGACGCATCAAGATGAACCACAGATGTCCAGCTATAGACACATGCTCTTGCAGACCCTGTTTGTCTACCCAACAGATCAAACCACATCTCTGTGCAGACAGAAATATATCAGACCACATCAGGTTATATTTTTGACATACAAACAAGCCGCTAGAGCCTTAAACTGCCAGGGGCCTTTAAAAGAAGTTCAAGGATGTTTTTACAGAACAACAGTAAAATTACAGTACTAGTATTTTTCTTAATTTCTTTGCTTTCAAATGTTAAACCAGCTCATTTTTTTTGGCAGAAAACTATGGTGACCGGGAGGGGACATGTTCGGTTTACTTAGTTTTTATGTGGGAACGTGATAAGTCGTGGCCACGAGATTATTTTGTCGGTGTAACGACATCCTTATTTTATTTTTAATAAGGAATGACAAAATAAGGGAGGAATAACCTGTATTATATTACATGCAATGTTGCCTATAGACAGCATTTGAATGAAGTTTGTTATTATCAAAGAATGATAAAAGAATATGTAAGAACAGGCCTATAAGAAAACATTTTTATCCATCCCATCTCACAGCTTTTTAAATCCATTCACTGATCGTGTCTTTATTTATTATTACTATTATTATTATTATTATTATTAAACCTAAATAAAATGAAATATATAGCCTAATATGTTAAATTCCCGTAAATGAACTTCCTGTAAAATTCTCGTGTGCCTACAGAAATAAAATATAATCAAAGCTTTATTGTCATGACTGTCTGGCATTTACAGTATTTTCAAAACATAGGCTGTATGGTGCTGTAAGTAGGCTATTAGATAATACGTAATGTTAATTGGGTAAACAGCATATATATACTATATACTCTATATACTAATATATATATATATATACTAAATTGCCAAAAGTTTTGGGACGCCTTTATGTGCACATGAACTTTAATGACATCCCATTCTTTATCCGTAGGGTTTAATATGGAGTTGGCCCACCCTTTGCAGCTATTTGTAAGGTCAGGCAGTGATGTTGGACGAGAAGGCCTGGCTCACAGTCTCCGCTCTAATTCATCCCAAAGGTGTTGGGATGAATCGGGTTGAGGTCAGGACTCTGTGCAGGCCAGTCAAGTTCCTCCACACCAAACTCGCTCATCCATGTCTTTATGGACCTTGCTTTGTGCACTGGTGCGCAGTCATGTTGGAACAGGAAGGGGCCATCCTCAAACTGTTCCCACAAAATTGGGAGCATGAAATTGTCCAAAATGTCTTGGTATGCTGAAGCATTAAAAGTTCCTTTCACTGGAACTAAGGTAGCCAAGCCCAACCCCTGAAAAACAACCCCACACCATAACCCCCCTCCACCAAACTTTACACCTGGCACAATGCAATCAGGCAAGTACCGTTCTCCTGGCAACTGCCAAACCCAGACTTGTCCATCAGCTTGCCAGACAGAGAAGCGTGATTCATCACTCCAGAGAACACGTCTCCACTGCTCTAGAGTCCAGTGGCGACGTGCTTTACACCACTGCATCCGACGCTTTGCATTGCAGTTGGTGATGTAAGGCTTGGATGCAGCTGCTCGGCCATGAAACCCATTCCATGAAGCTCTCTACGCACTGTTCTTGAGCTAATCTGAAGGCCACACCAAGTTTGGAGGTCTGTAGCTATTGACTCTGCAGAAATTTGGCGACTTCTGCGCACTCAGAAATCGTCAGCATGCGCTGACCCCGCTCTGTGATTTAACGTGGCCTACCACTTCAAGGCTGAGTTGCTGTTGTTCCCAATTGCTTCCACTTTGTTATAATACCACTAACAGTGGACCGTGGAATATTTAGTAGTGAGGAAATTTCATGAATGGACTTATTGCACCGGTGGGAACCTATCACGTTACCACGCTTGAATTCACTGAGCTCCTGAGAGCGACCCGTTCTTTCACAAATGTTTGTCGAAGCAGTCTGCATGCCTAGGTGCTTGATTTTATACACCTGTGGCCATGGAAGTGATTGGAACACCTGAATTCAATGATTTGGAGGGGTGTCCCAATACTTTTGGCAATATAGTGTGTGTATATATATATATATATATGTACATACATACATACATGCATACAAGTAATAAACAAAATTAATGATGATTAATGAATAATGATTAAAGAGATGAATATTTTTTGTTGCTTAAATATTGTTTTAACATATAGCGTATTAATACTGACAAATTAATCAAAATTAATTTGAATGCTAAAGGCACCATCGCGCACAATACAATAATAGGAAATGTGTTAATATAATCATTACTTAATTCAGTGCTTTTTCTTAATTAAAAATAAATATTATTATATGCCAGTCCATTTCAGATTGCTATGGTTGTGCAGGTTGTTTATGCATCGCGTGCCCATGAGAAATAGATTCGTTCAAAAATACATCCATTTATCTAAATATATTGTTGCCTCAATATGTTTTGTCATGCCGTGGCCATGACAAAACTAAGTGGCCCGAACATGTCCCTTCCCGGTCACTGTAGAAAACCGCTTAGAGACATTTAAGCTTCTCTTTTGTTGACAAGATTTATAATTACTGATTCTCATTACAAATTAGGGAAGATGGTTGGCGCATGTTACATTTTTAGATGTACGTTATAAGCGAATCAAAGTCACAACACTTACAGAGGTGGAGTTCTTTTGGAGCAACATTTACCTTAGATACTGCATCTATGGCATTTATTTACTGTGAACCAAGACACTCTTGAGACATTGAAAACAATGGATCATGATCTGCCCGTGTGTAAATGAATGCAGTGCTGTGCTTCACTCTGAGAAACACAGTGCATCAGACTGTATATTCATTGCATTCTCACAACCATGCATTGCTAGAATTCATAAAAACATTACCGGCCAAGTGATGAGTAACACTGTTTCATATGCTAGCCAAAGTTAATTTTAAACCCTGGCCAAAGGATTTTTAACAAGACAAGTCCCTGTATTACAAAGCACTTATTCATTAGCCCATCTCTGAATGTCGCACTTCAAACCCCCCAGAATGATCCTGCTGTATGTCTGCTGGGATTTCCTGATAATACTCAGAGTAAAACTGAAAAATATCTTTCTGAATTAGTGCTAATTCCTGTTGCTACATGTGGTGATTCTTACAAAACCAAAACTCAACCAGACTCAAGAACTGCAGGGTGTGGCTGAAGCTCTTAGTGAAAGCGATCACAGCTTGATCCGGTACAGTAAACTGAAGTTTGATCATCTCCTCAAGGCGATACCAGCATACACCACGTCATTCTCCTCTTTTATGTTCTGCATAAAAACACAGTACACAGATTTCATAAAGTCTTCTAAATGAAAATGTGGCAAATTAATCTTAAAGACTGATTGAGATTCAGTGATTATAATTTTTTCTCTAATAACTGTAATCAGCACTGTTATTAGAATATGTACTAATGCTAAGCAAACATGAAGAAGCTTGAGGAAATACCATTAATCATTACACTGTCCTCTTTTTTGGCATGATATTGGATCTTGATGTTGCAAAAACACATATCAGGTCAGATTTTCATGTCCAATGTGGCATTTCATTTTTTTTTCGCTGCAGTGTAAATGCAGACCTAAAAGTCTGGTTGAATTATTTATTTTTTTTCATTTTAAAATGCACATTTATTCATGGACTGTTCTGTTTCTGCTCTCACACACATGGACATGCAAACAAGCAGAAATATGTGCATGTGTTTGTCTTCAACTTCCTGTCAGGAACAGTGTTTGTTTTAGGAGAAAATAAATAAAGAAATACAGGCCTGAATGTTACTGTTATTGTGTTTATTAATGTCTGTAAAAATTGTAACAAATTCATTTTTATATGATAGTCTTAAGTAAATATTCTTAAGACTCCACTTTATTATTAACCATTCATCTTTCATAGTATCCTACATTTGGATCATGTTAACCACAGGTAAATCCATGCATGGCACCTCACTGGTAAAAAGTAACTAAATGTTTCTATGGTTTTGTTATGAAAAACAGTGGCCTAAAAATATAGTATAAATGCAAATGCACAAAACTGCTATAGTTTAATAACAAAAATACTTTAATACATTTACTATGTCTAATATAATCTATATATCCCACATTTCTCCCACAATACCAAAGTTACAGTTATTGTTACAACAGTAAATCCATAGTAAAGTTTGGTGATTTGTTGATTAAAAAGCCTTTTAAAACTACGTTCCATGAGACAATATAGTAGTATTTGTAAAATTGTAGTGGGTTTGCTCTTCCGCCATTGATGCTTGCTGTGAGAAATGCTGCCAGTATAAATCCAGCAGAAACAAAAGTGGAGCGATACAAATTGTGAACCGGTTTGTGTGATACTAGTAGAATATAGCATGGCTGGAAAAGGCTCTCAGCCAATCAGATTTGAGAACCAGAACTATTGTATAAATATAATTTAAATAAATGTAATTTTATATATATAACATTACATTTATACAATAGTTCCGAAAATAAATCTCGGACATGAACACATTTGTTTTGCTCAACCAATTTATGTACAATTTAATTTTAAAAAGATATGATCTGTAAAGTATCTTAAGAAGTTATGATCAGAAATGATCAGTTACGAGGAAGTCACACTACACTTTTCGTTCCATTGACGTCTTTCCTTACGCATGCGAATGTGGGACACAGGAAATGCAAGCTCATATGCTGAAATTTCAGATCTCTTTTCAGGACATCTTTACACCTCAGCTTGGGCCTGGTAGTCC
Source organism: Mylopharyngodon piceus (assembly GCA_039654765.1). Lineage (NCBI taxonomy): Eukaryota > Metazoa > Chordata > Actinopteri > Cypriniformes > Xenocyprididae > Mylopharyngodon > Mylopharyngodon piceus. The sequence continues at coordinate 45,404,476 of CM077438.1, forward strand.
AAGCACCCTTCTTGAGCACACTGTGCAGAACTGTGTGAGGTATGCAGGAAGGGGCGTTCTGGTGTCATGCCAAGCCCATCTGAGACAATTGAATTTTAGACTGGAGGAAAATGATTCACTTTTGGTTACTTTGAACAGATCTTCATTCTACATTTTATACCCCCAGGTCTTACCGATTATGAACCTGAGGCTTCTAGTGTGGAAGGCAAGACTCTCTTGATGTCTGTAGGCCAGCGCCACAACAGGATGTTCAGAACACATGCTTTATACACTCTTATTTTAGTGCGGATAGGTAAATGCTTATTCTGCCACACATATTCCAAAAGTAGAGGCTGCTTTCCCCAACCTGGTTTAGATCTCATCATCTAGGATGGTATTACGGGTCATAGCAAGATCCAAGATAAGTGAACATTTCCACATCAATTAATGCTACATTAACTGAAAACAATGCGTGTTAGTAGTTTGTTTCCAAACTGATTGTAAGCCCAAAAACATCACATGAGAATGAGAAACAGTCAAGCAGAATCTTTAGTTCTGAATGACAATTGACTGTTTTATATGTTGAATTTTTTTTTAATTTTATTTATTTATTTATTTTAAATGCATGTTGAGACATATTAGCAGTATTACAAAAATGTCTCGTTTGATGTGTAATCAGTGTGACTTCTAACAATTTTTTTTTTTTTTGCCCCAACAGGAAAAAGGTTGCAGTCTGGAGATACATAGTGTGATTACTGACAGAAGAGGTTTTGCAGTTATTTGAGAGTTAAATTTATATTAAAGAGATTCTGCATGTTTTCAGAACGAATAACCTATGGACAGAAAGCTCTGAAGTTGTTCACTATGAATTTGGACAATTATATCATCAACTGACACAAGAAATACTTCATCAGTGGCTCATTTTGAACACTGGAAATATTAACTAATAATAAAATGGACTTTGTTGATCTTTTACGTAATGCATTACAAGTAACTTGAGCTACGTGTAATCAGCTTACTTTTTTCAAGTAACTAGTAAAGTAACATTACTTTTAAATTTACAACAAAATATCTGAGTTACTTTTTAAGCAAGTAATGCAAGTTTTCCCCATTAATGACTGACAGCTCTCCTGTCCCTATGTTGAGAGAAATCGTAAGTGCACAGACATTGTTTTAGAATAAATGTAAGCATGCATTTACTCATCTCAAAGAAACAGTTTTACTTAAAATGAATAAAAACAGTGAAATGCGATCTAAGAATATTGCGCAAACCTGTAATAATTAAATATATTAAATTACACAAACATACTTTATGTACTTAATCTCATGCACTTAATTAACCAATGTTTTTTTTTTTAACTGCGTTCTCTACTATACAGGCGTGAATTTGCATTTCCTTCAGCCTGAGGCTTATTCATTTCACTTTTAATGTGAAATGGCCTTTACATTTGCCAAAATTAAACTTTTTTTGTTGCTATTAAAAAAGCCCAGCCCAGGTGATAAAAAGTAATGCAAAAGTAATTTGACGCATTACTTTCTATAAAAAGTAACCGAGTAACACAATAACTTACATTTTTAGGGAGTAACGCAATATTGTAATGTATTACTTTTAAAAGTATCTTTCACCAACACTGGTGTTGTGAGTATTATTATTATATGAGTCAGTGTTTCTCGCACTGAATGCTGATCTTCTGGCTGAAATGCTGCTTTTTTGTGTTTTTGTCTGAATAATGTTCAAAAATGTAGTGGGTTTACTCTTCCGCCATTGACGCTTGCTGTAAGAAATGCTGCCAGTATAAATCTGGCATAAAAGCACGTCTGACTCACTGCTGAAATAATACAGAGATGTTGAACATAAATTAGAAATGATTGATCTTACCAGTTTCTGTGCATTTCTTTTGTAGAATGTTGGATTAGCATAAGTGATGTCATCTTCACGGTTCTCAACTGTTTCATCTATAATAATACATACATTAACTCAACAACAACAATCAACAAAAGTCCCTAGCAGAGCATGGAAAACATTTAAGTTAAGTTAAGATACGTTAATTTATCAGGTATAGTTAGAAAAGACATTAGACATTTTGCAAAGATAATTTGTAAAACAAAACCAGAGAAATGTTTAAAGTAATTTCCTTTTTTTCTGTGTAACGATTATTAGTCATCATTGAAGCTCAACAAGTAAAACAACATTCACATAGAAAAGTTCATTTGAAAACCAGCTGAGGACTGCATCTTTACACGTCATAAAGTGTGGAGAAATTTCATTTTAAATTTCAATGTAAATTTTCATTTACATTTGTGTTCGCCTTTTCAGTGCATTAGAAATGCAGAACCTAATTTTTGTGAATGAGAACAGTAAAGTATGTAAAGTGCAAACAGTTATGAGAATAACTACGTTTAAATGATAATTAGGACTAAACAATATATATCTAGAGTGTATTTTTGAAGTATAGTTTTTGGTTTAATTCTTGTCAAAAGTGATAGATTATTCTTACCTTCTCTGTCAATTTTTCTGAGTCGCCTGCAGATGCAGCAGATCCCGACAACAATCAACAGAGATCCAGCAGCAGCAGCAGCAGAGATCAACACTATCAGAGACACTGAGTCTGGAGGAGCTGAAGGAGAGTGAAAGAGAGATATTAATGTAAGTGAATGTGTCTGATGTACAACAAAAGATAGAGATCAGGTCAGTAAATAATCACATATATCATCACTGTTGTACCTGCACATGTGTGACAGAGTTGAGTGATGTCCAGATGTTGAGTCTGGTGGCTGATGGGATTGTTCAGCACACAGCTGTAGGTGTTTTTATCCTGATATTCCACCTCCAGAGGTAGAGAGAGACTGATGCTGAGATCAGACACACTGATGCTGGACAATAAACTGTTTCCTTTGTACCAGGAGAGAGTCACATGACTCACATTCACAGCTGAACACACCAGTGAACAATTTGATGATGAACATTGTGAAGAGTTACTGCTGATGACAGGAACAGGCAGACGAGCTGAAAACATGAGAGAATAAACAAATCTGGATAAATCTAATCAACATCGATGTTTCAATCAATGTGTTTAAGTGTTTAGTGTGATCACAGTGAGTGTTTTATATAAAAAATGAAATAAGAATATTCGAAGGACGAGACAAATGACATCTCTACTGACCATAGACAGAAACATTGAATGTTTTTGATGATTGTTTAGCTCCATTTATCTGGAGTTGATAAACTCCAGCATGTTCAGTTCTGATGTTTGTGATGGTCAGAGATCCAGTTTGATCGTCCAGCTTCAGTCTGTCTCTGAATCTCCCATCAGGAACATCATCAGATGTGGAGAAGATTCCAGCAGCTCTACTGATTTCAGCTATGAGAGAGCTTTCAGCTCCATATTTCCACAGTATATCTTCATCTTTATGTATTTCAGTAAGATCAGTGTATAAAGTGACAGAATCTCCCTCCATCACTGACACTGAATCACCAAACACACCTGGAGAACATGATTTTACACAGATTTAGGTTCTTATTGTTTATAAAGCCTGAAATCAGCTGTAGTTTGTAACCTTTAAATGTGAATTGAAGAACAGCAGCAGAATCACAAAAGAAAATTAAAGGTGAACCAGTTCATGTGTTTGAACCAGTTTTTTTTTTTTTTTCATGGTGTTTTATTTGCTTTTAGACTAAAATAAATGTGTGAAGTTGTACTTTCAAGCTCTAATTAACTTGTTTAAGTTAATTCTGCTGCTCACTTTCAATAATTGTATTTATATATATGAGAAATCAAGCTCACTGAATCTCACTCCTGGTCCCCCTGGTTTTTGACCAATGAATTTACATGACTTTTGTAGTTGTTTTCTGAGCCTCTTTACAATCAATTTAGAAAATTCACTCTTTTTAATGAGTTTTAATCTAAATTATTAAAAGTCATAGAAATTAATGAAAAATTCTATCCATGTATTTTCGAGGCCAGAAACTAACAATTTAAAAATCCCTTGATTTCTGTTGCCCAATAGAGATCACAAACAGAAACCTGAATACTAAGTAGACTGCATAATGCCTCATAAAAATAGTGTCATTTGAACAGTAGCAGTAGCTTATTGCTCTAAAACAGAATAAAATGAAGCTAAAAAATGCTTTTATAACTTACCATTCATGTGCCAACAGAACAAAACAAACAAATAAAACATTTCTTAAGTGTCCGAACTAGTCCCAGCCACCAAAAACACTCCGCCTGTTAATCTGATGTGTGGATCTAAAATCCTCCCCCGACAGAGTTCGCCCCTCCTATAGTTTATGCACACACTCTCTGAACACATGTTGTGTTTATAGTTATATAATATAATGTCTAATATATCAAACTGTATGAAGACTTTAACTTAATGGTAGAAAAGATACATTCCTCATTTTGGCGTAACGTTGATGTTTTTGAAAGGTATTTACCTGGCTCTGTTAAATACATAAAAGTACAAGAATATAATTTGATGGTAAAATAAAGCTGATTGATTTAAAAAAAAGATTTAATAATTCGATTGCCTGGCCATCCTCGCACATTATCAGTTTTACTGAAGTATGCACTATGACACTATGAAGCAATTGCGCTTCTAGTCAAACTGAAACCCGCTGTGGTTTGATTTCTTCAGACTTGATGTTTTGAGTGAACAAACAGCTTGTGCATTTAGTGCATGTGGTTTGTATGTGAAGGGTTTTTTTTCCCTGTCCTGCTACACTCTTAAATAAAAAGGTTTCAAACTGTGGTTTTCATAGTGATTCAACAGAAGAATCATTTTTGGTTCACAGAGAAACTTTTAGTGAACAGTTCAGTTCTGTTTTTTTCTAAGTGTGAAGAAAACATGTATATTTTAAAGAACCCTTTTCCACTATAAAACACAGACATCAAGAATCAGTGTATGGTTCTCATCAATGGTGATATGCTTCATGCTGGAATGCATGCTGGGAGCTGCCACAGTAACAAATATACAAATTACTTTGTAACAAATTACCTTTGTAACAAATTACATGTTTTTGTAAACACTGTTACAAAGACCGCAAACTCACATAAAAAGTCAAGAGTCGAACTGCTCAACTAAAGGAAACACTGATCACCAAAATGGTGACCAAACATTTTCAATAAAACATCAACATCTAAACCTCTGTTAATTCTCAAAAAGAACTGTAGATGAATGACAGAAATAAAGTCAGTCTATTTGTGTTAAGAGAGATTTAAAGGGGGGGTATAATGTTATTTCATGCATTCTGACTTATTTACACTGTTAAAGAGTTGGATTCTCATGCTAAACATGGCCAAAGTTTCAAAACACGAGTTGGACGTATGACAGAGTATTTCTGTGCCAAAAATACTCTTCCAAATCCTCATGAACTTCGGGGTCTTTTTTTCAAGTATGTGCCTGTGTGACATCAGAATGGTCGGAATTCCTTGTACAGGCACTTCTCCCGGAAGAGCGCGCGCGCGCACACGTCGACCAGAGCGAGAGAGCAAGAGCACACCCATCAATGCGCGTTCGGCTTTACAGAAGTCATCGCCAGCGCTGCACAGGACTTGCTCGAGAAAGATTTGTCACTTTGTTTTTAGACCACAAAATCAACAAGGTCACCAAAGAAGTCTGTTTTTGGTTGTGAGGGAAAGATAACCTTGCTTCCCACAAAGAACCCAGCGTTAAGTGGAGCTGAGAGTTTTGTGCTCACGCATTACATTGATGAGATCTTGATATTTGTTATTAAAATAACCATAGAAACTGATAGTTGCAATCACTTTTTTATTGGTTAAAATGAATGGAGAATATCTCGTGTTTTTCCGTGGCTGCTCGAGCCCTCAGGATCGGCGCTAATGGTTTTATAAACAAGGCCTAGTTCAACGCTGGATTTACAGATAATTTGAAACTGAAAGATGGAGCGGTCACAGCGATAATGATCCCGGTCATAAGTCGGAACCGCAGGTGGTGAGTAAAACTGCTTCAAATGTCTGTTTTGTTGGCAATAGGTGCCTAAGTGCATATAATGTAAACAACACGAACGTAGTGAATTCATACATTCATTATTCATTATTCACTATACACTATATTCATTATAGTGATTCAAAAGTTATCCATGGATAATGTGATGGTGTATTGTGTGTGTTTAAATACATTTGTTTAGCTGACCATTGATAGTTTGCAGACGATCGCTATGCAAAAGCTGCGCGTGCTCATCACTCTTTAGCTCTTCTCACACGGCACGCCTCCAGGCGCTCGGCTGTTTTCGGAAAGACTCGGTACAGCGTATGTAACTTTTATGAATATGATAAAACTAAAGACGTTTCAGTGATATGAAGGATGCTGTACTACTCTATAGATACTTAAGATTAACATGAGATTGGCAGAAACTGTGTGTGATCCCCCCCCCTTAATGTATTTTCAGTTAATTTCATCTAAGGCTATGGCTAAAAGTCAGTTGTAGTTCTTGTGTTTCTCTTTCCTTCAATGATTCTCCTTGTTATCATCAGGTGTCTTCAATAATCAAGCAACCATCACTTAATTAACCACTTAAGTATCTAATTAACTCTAACACTGCTTCAGTGTTACTTTTAACACCCTGCTGATGGTTCCCATATGAACACAAAGTGGTGTTGATTTAATACCAGGGAATTTTCTGTGTTTTTTCCACTATAAAGAACCTTTTGTCCAATGAAGAAATTCCATGGATGTTAAAGGTTCTTCATGGAACCACTGATACCAATAAATATTTTGTACTATGAATGTCAGGCTGACATCTCTTTTAAGACAAAACTTATGTATGGTGAAATAAAGTACTGAAGTCATCAAAACAGTTGATGGCACCCATTGACTTATAGGAAAAAAATACAATGGAAGTCAATGGCTACCATCAACAGTCTGGTTACCAACATTCTTCAAAATATCTTTCTTCTGTGTTCAACAGAAGAAATTGATACAGGTTTGGAACAACTTGAGGGTGAGTACATGGTGACAGAAGTTTCATTTTTGGTTGAACTATCCCTTTAAGCTGACTGTTTTTTTCAACACAGTTTTAGTTTGTGTTATTTTCATTTGTGTATTTTTAATAAATAGGCCTAATATACTCATATTTAATATTAATATTTTATTTTTAACAGCCCAATCATACATACACAGGCCTATAGAATTGTATATAAAACAAATTCATAAGGAAAAACTGTAAATAATAAATCAGATCTATAGCAGATTCCAAGTGACCAAGGGCTTAAGGCACGTGTCAATTACAAGGGCCGCGGGCCAAACACGGCCCGCCACGACTTTTAATCAGGCCTGCAAAAAAATTCTGGTAATCAATTTAATGTGGCCTGTGCGCTGTTTAAAGCTGAAGTCCATAACTTTTGGCACTCTAGCGGAAAAACTGCATGTGTCTTGCAGCGGAAGAACATTGTAGCCGGAGCTACTTCTCGCTGTTTATGTCTATGAAGAGGTACTGTGCTACTCAGCAGTGGTACGACGCGAACCATGCTAAAATAGTCTGAATATAAACACTTATTATAGGTGAACCGTAGTGATTCAGGATAAGACAAAAACACGGTTTGGAAAATGGATTCATGATGTACTCACTCATTATATAATTTTTGTACATTTTGAAAACAAAAATACAGCAGCTTTAAATAAACGTCTGTGACAATTACAACATTGAGGTGCAGGTGATATGGAATTACATTTGTTCCAAAAAAAAAAGAATGTAACTTTTAAAAATAACTAATAAAAATATAAATTGAAACTGAATAAAATGTCTTTGAAACTTAAAAAAATAAATCGCAGGCAAAATGTTTGACTTTGTTTTTAATACACTGCATCTTTTGCTAACAGTTTCCCCTCTTTCTTTCACTGATCTGTACTTACAAATGTGTTTCCAGAGTTTTCATTTATGCTTCTGAAGTTTTTGTTTACGATCCCAGAGTTTTCGTTCGTCTTTCTGGCACAAATCTCTCGCGGGGGCGGGGCCAGCAGTGGTGTGTTCTCATTGGCTACTGAGTTATTGATTGACAGCTTCTTCTTGACCTGGAAGTGAAGACGTCAGCGTTGTGTTTACAATTACATGTGTGGAGGTGAGCGTCTGTAAGCGGCTTCTTATTTCATTTTAGTGATATAAAGATAGGAGTTTTGTTTTTGAATTTTATCTGTATTTATCTGTGGCTTCTACTTTGTCGACATAAGCTTTTAGGAGCGTGAGAGATCAAACGCGAGAGAAAATGAATGTCTTGAGGTTTAATTGTACATTAAAGTATGTAATACTGAAAATATTGCATAATGTCCAATGTTTTCGGAGAATATTTGTTTATTCCTGATGATTCTTCTCTATTGTTGGGTCTGATTAGGTTGTGCTGTTAGAATTTAAAGAGAATACTAGTATCATATACATGTATTCAGCCGTCAAGAAAGTCTCACTCCAAACAGGTAATCAAGGTTGGCAACCATGGCCATCACTCTACCCATTGTTAGCATATGCACATACACCATCACAATTAATGATCACTTAATTCTGAAGAATTCAAACAATATGAAAATAACAGTCGTGGCTTGCTGTAAGACGGTATAGACCTCAAAGGGCATTTCAGTACATATTCCACACAAAGAATGATCTTGTTGCCATTTTTTATCATTCTGATAATTTAGTTATTTTATTTAGTTAACATTATCATCTAACATAAAAGTAGAAATATTTTTTTTAACAATCATCAACAGTTTTAATTGTGACTTTTATAAAAAAAAAATAAATAAAAACAGTTGAATAAATGTAAATGAAAATATGAATCAATTCAAATAAATTTAAATTCTTTATTGTCACTACAGCATATACACAAGTATCAAAGCCAAAGTGTTGGATGCAATTATGTTGTGACAGGAATGACCAGAATCCACAAAACACTAACTGCATATTCATGTAATGCACAGTATTCTCATGATATACAGTACATTACTATAAAAATGCACAAGCACCTATATAGAATACATGTGTAAAATTCATTTTATTACCATTTTTTTTAAACTATAGTGAATAAACTGTATTAATGAATGAAATGTTCATGTTGTCTATTTTGGTTTGACTGTATGACTTTCTTTCTCCACATAAGCACAAATATCTTTAAGAAAATAGTCCATCTCTGTGAGTCCATAGGTGGATTGTAACCCATACACACATGACGGTTGGTGGGAAATGATTTTTAATAATTAATTAAAACAGTTTAAATTATTAGTATTTTTCTTTCTTATCTATTGTTTTACTTCAGAAGACATTGATTCATCCACTGGGGTCGCATGGATTACTGTCTTTAGGACACAAAGACATGTATTGTTTTCCTAAAAATCCTAATTCGTGTTTATCTGTAGAAAGAAAGTAATATGCATCTGGGACGGCATGAGGGTGAGTAAAATATATGAGAATTTTTTTGGGGTGAACTATCACCTTAACATTCATATGTTGTTGGTATGCTAATCCAAGATCAGTATGGACTAATAAGAATAAAGTACAACCTCTTGTGTGTTTGTGAACTGCGTCTGTTTTAATCTAGAGCTCCAAAGAAATTAAAATATTTGCATAATATCAGGTGTCTGAAGATCAAGATCCCAGTCAGTCAAAGGTGATGTGTCTGAACAAAATAAGATTCTTGTCTGATGGGGACAGTGGATCTCTGGGGCTACCACTCCATCCTCTGGGTCAGCATCAGAATTTTGTTAATGGAAAAGTTGCTCCACTCCCTGGAAAATAAGAAAGCAGATGTATTATAATCTAACAATACAAACTGCTTTGAATTCCCACATAACAAATTATGCAGACTTAAAATATTTATTTCAAACAAATTATATATAATTTCAGTCATAATTACTTTCATGTATTAGGTTTTGCATTTGGCCATACAGTACTGTGCAAAAGTCTTAGCTTTGTTGTTTTAGCAATGTTTTAATGACCATCCATGTTTATTTTTTGGTCTTTATTACAATGCAAACAGAAAATACAGGAAATATGTACACAAAAAAATCAGAACAAAATGGCTTCTTTAAGCAAAAATCAGTATTTAGTGTGACCTCCTAGACTTCTTCCAGTTTTTTCAAAGGAGAAACTTCTGATCAGATTTTGAAAGTTTTCTTGGCCTTCCAGTCATTTTCCATTCCATTTAGGTTTAAGAGAGCCAAGTTCTCGCTATTGCTCAAGTGTAAGGAGAGGTCACTAAATACTTGCCACTTTAGCCTGTAGAAGACATTTTTTTCTGTTTTTTAATAATGCTTACAAATTTAATGTACTTCTTGGTCATATTCTAATAAGGAGACTGAGAAATAATTATATGGTCACTATACCATTGCTAAAACAACATCTAATGATGTCCTAAGACTTTTGCACAGTACTTTATATTTATTATTATTAAAGACTACTTTTTTCCCCTTTAAATATGATCTAATCCAAGGCTGTAACTGTAAAGTTAAATCAAGACAACACTGCTGTATAATATGGGCTCTAAATGAGCTCTAAAATACCTCTCCATCTGAAAAAGCAAAAGTAAGTACTTATATTGATTTTGTAAACGTAAAAAATACTGACTTACCGCGAGTATATAGATAACACCGATGAGTGATGATAATGATGATTATATCATTCGTCTGTGCTAGTCCTAAGAAATCATCTCACCATAGTAGCAGCAGATAAGTACAGATAAAATAATAAAAACTCCTATCTTTATATCACTAAAATGAAATAAGAAGCCGCTTACAGACGCTCACCTCCACACATGTAATTGTAAACACAATGCTGACGTCTTCACTTCCAGGTCAAGAAGAAGCTGTCAATCAAAAACTCAGTAGCCAATGAGAACACACCACTGCTGGCCCCGCCCCCGCGAGAGATTTGTGCCAGAAATACAAACGAAAACTTCAGAAGCATAAATGAAAACTCTGGGAATGTATTTGTAAGTACAGATCAGTGAAAGAAAGAGGAGAAACTGTTAGCAAAACATGCAGTGTATTAAAAACAAAGTCAAACATTTTGCCTGCGAACAGTTTTTCCTAAAATCCATGAGCTGTTTAAGTGCTGTTTTGTTTAACTGACAGTTGGCATTATGCCAAGTGCATGTGTCCTCTCAAGTTAAAGTTGTCTTTTTAAAGTAAGAGCTACCAAAATAAGCCAAATAATACAATATCAGATGCCTTTTGTTGTCTGTATACCATGTGGTATTTATACAGTCAAACCAAAAAGTATTCAGACATTTTTGATATTTTTGATATATTTTTACTAGTGGGTGCAGGACACTATAGATCATTAATGTAAGTGAGGATAGCAAAATAAAGTAAACTGACATATTATACCCAAAAATTCTTCATACAGTGGACTACCAGTAAAACTGATTAAAATTTGGAACCAAAAATTATTCAGACACTTTGTCCTGACCATGTTTTGCTTAAGTGTTATCTGACATAATTAAGATGATTTTTTTCTATAGTGAATAAACTGTAATAATGAATGAAATGTTCAAGGTGTCTGAATAAATTTTGGTTTGACTGTATCTATAATTTGTTGACTATTTTGCTTAATCAAAATTATTTTCTGAAATTGAAATTACTGTTTTTAAAGTATTTTATGCAGTTATGGTAGTCAGAGACCTTATTTCTTGTTTTAATAAAGATTTAAAAAAAAGCCTGCTGTGACACAAATGTGTTCCATGTTACAACTCAAAATTAAAATTAAAACCCAAACCTCGTTGTTTTGATAAATGTGGTTTAATGAATTGTGAGGGTTTTTTTTATACAGTTATTAATACACTTAGCCTATATTTCTTCAATAAATGAAAAAAATCCTCTAAATATATGTCCGGTCCCTGATTTTATCCACAACCCTCGGCATGGCCCTTGCTGAGTTTGGATTTGACACCCCACCGTGTCTAGCCAACTACACATGACGGGACTGTTGTCGCGCCGCAATAGCTAAAGCTGTCTACACTGAACGCGAAAAACCGACCGTTGTAATACAGCGATACATCGCTGCGGACGAGAGCCCGGATCATTAAACACTCACACAATCATCAGCATAGATAATAGCCTACTATAACTGGTTACAATTATTCATGAGATCATTATAAGGTGCATTACAAGTCATTAAAATACCTTTATAATGCATTATATATAAAGGCTTTAAGTAAAGTGTTCCGAAATATGAAACTGCACAATGCATCTACTGTATTGTAGCCTATTCTTACACATCATAATTAGGACTTTGAGTGTTTGAGGAGCTTCCCAGGAAAATCTGAACGCAGCGTTCAGCTTCTTTCACACACATAAATGATAAATACAAATGTGTAAAGCAAATGCTATGTAGCTTACATAATCTCCAAAACCAAACAAATTATATTAATTAGGCTATTAGTTCAGAACAATGCTGTTTTTTTTTCTTGAAAAATCAAACGCTTTTTTAGTTGATAAAGCAATAACATACACTAATGCTATAGTAATATTTACACACTGAATTCTTTTACAAACTGAACTGGGTAACGAGGTTTTGTATGTATAACAGTGTTTTTTCTGTAAGCATGTTGTGTTTTTGTTGTGTTCGTCACGGCGCTAAGTTAGGGAGGACCCAAATGCTTGGGTTAAGTACTTTCATTTTCACCTGAAATGGTATTAATGCGGAAGAGCTTCGAGGCGCCATTGTGTTGCAGAATCCGAGCGCATTTTTTCCCTGATGAAAATCGGTGAAAATGGGTGTTCTTGTGATTTTCCTTTCAGTTGGTTCATTTTTACTCTACCAAGGTAAGGCTGTACTGTTTTACTTTACAAGGTATTTGTTACAGTCTCTCTTCGGTCGATAATAACGAACAAAGAACGTGACGCAGTTTCATTTGGTGCCAGCTCTAATAGCTTATACTCAACGACGGAAATTCATTTAATTACTTTTATTTCGCTCGCATTGTGTGTTGTGCTTTGTAAACCATGTATTATTTAGGCTACAATCTTTATTTAGGTCGACTTGACATAAAAACGACGACGCATGTGACGCAGTTTCATTTCGCACCAGCTTTACACACGAAAGAAATTAATGTTTCTGAAGTAGGCTATTGCGTTTTTAACTCGAAAATGAATTTAAATGCAATATGTTTGGGGTCCCCCTCGGTAAAAATTGTGTTTTCCGGGGAGAGAGGATGGATGTCCTTCATGGTTGAAATGTCGTTGGGGAGTTATTTGAGTTAGGTCTCTGTGGAACATAAGTGGGCGTTTCTGTATTTGTGGGTGTTTTCAAACTGGTGGGTGTTTATATATCATGCAATGAAAATAATCCCCTTCACCCGACCCCACCCCTAAACCCTACCCACACTGACGTGGGCAAACCAGGTAACGCTCTCAAAAACGCCCTTCTATTTATGGCCTCGCCCATCAATCATTAATGTCTTGCAGAGACCTGTACTTGGGTTATTTTGTTTTAAACAGCAGGGGCGGATCTAGAAAATTATTTTTAGGATGGCCAAGGCGTGGCATGAGGACTATGAGCAGCAAAGCAAACGCCCATGAATACTTAATTTGTGTGTGTGTGTGTGTGTGTGTGTGTGTGTGTGTGGCCTGACATACACATTCATGTTTATGAATATGTGAAACAGTTGCATTACCCCAAAGTAATCATCTATACTGTTTAAAAAGAATTAAAAATAAATAACAAAATGTCAGTACCAGAACACTATGTCATGCATTTGCGAGAGAATGCAAAAACTTTGACAAAAAGATCATTTTTCCTGCATCTCATATTTTTTTCTTCACCAAGACACTGTATGTATAATATCAAAAACATCAACCGATTTGAAATGTCTCTGAGCTTGTATCATTACTACATTGAAAAGAAAAGTTGTTTTTATTAGTGTTACATAGGCTACTTGGATGATATAAATCACAAGTTTAAGAGCAATAAAATCTTTTGAATTTGCTAATTGTAGTGTCTTTCCATTAAGCCGTAAAAAGCAACTTTACATACATTCTAAATCTTATAAATATCTATATGACATCTAACAGGAAACATCTTAAAGACGTATTGCGGATGAGAAAACACTCTAAATACATCTTGCAGATGTAAATGCATCAAATAGATGTCTATGAGATGTACTTGTGCTATTGGTTACGCTTGCTAAAAAGGTTTCTCCTTGTGGAAGTTTTGTATTTGGTGAGCAAATAAAATTTTAAAACTCAAATCAATATTTTGTGTACAGTTATTCAATTATGTCACCCGGTATCGCGGACTCGCTCTCTTGTTTCATACAAACGCAGCTGCTGCCATTTTAAGACGATTGTTTTGTACACTGTAATGAATCAACAAGCAGGTACGATTTTAAAACCGTTTCATCTCAAATCAATATTTCTTATCATCAATATTTATGTTGTGAAATGCAGTGTAATAAGTGGTATGACTGTATCCCTTTAATGTCTATCCAGTTTGAACTTGCCGCTTGCTAGCAATTGCTTTCTCCATATAAGCTTTGCGCTTAAAGTGCTAATAAAATATTTTGACTATGAATATGAATATTTCATGAATAATTATTTAATTATTTGGCAAATAGCCGTGTAATAAGCGGGATAGTGTACATCCAGCCAGTTGTCATCACAGAATAAACCCCTTCAGAGTGATGCAAGACTGATCCGCTTCATGGAGTCCTGATCACCCTGTCCCCAGCTAACAAAATTCTGTTAGCTTGGTAGGGGTTTATTCTGCGATAACAACCGGCTGGGTGTACATTATTTATTACTTAATGGAGCAACACATTTTGTGGAGAAAATTATAAAAGTGTTTTTTGTTTAAAAATCATATAGACTAAATATATATGGTGGAGAAGGGGCTTACTTCAGCTAAATAAGTTTTGATTAATAAGTGAAATAGTAAGTGAAATAATAAGTGAATAATTGTTCAAAACAATCACTACAGCAAAGTTTGTACTATTATGTTTATTTGATCAATAAAAGAATTGATTTTTGTTCAATAACTATACTGTTAAAATATTTTACAAAGTAAAGATTCTGAAAGGTTTATTTACACTGCTTGAAGGAGAACCCAGAATAATTTAATGGCTTTACAGTGACAAATATATTATTATGAAATTATTCATAATATTTTTTAAATATGATGGTTTCATTATTTAATATCTGAATCTAACCATGTCATGTCAACAAATGGAAAAGTCAGCCAGCGGTTTATTATCATGTTAATTATTGTGCTTTTAGTCCCAAAAGCAGGGGCACCTTTTACCCCAAATAGGCTGCGTTTACTTAACAGGCATTAACAAGCGATCACCGTGATCTGATCAAGCTGATCGGATCATTTGCCAATCAGGACACGGCAAGTTTACATTTGTTCATATTAGGTGGCCTCTGTATCTGGATAACTGATCGAAGGAGGAAAAAATTATAATTGGTCGTTTAAAAATAATGCACAACTGTGGTGTATTTTTCCAGTAATTAAGCAGCCTGTTGTAAATTATTCCTTACTTTGTTCCAGATTTTTTTTAGTACATTCTGAAAAAAGAGAAAAAGATATTGTTTGAGTTTGAACAGTTTTGATCCCTGACCCAAACAGATATAAAAGAACATAATTTTCCGTAAATTTATAATGGTAGTTGACATGAGATTTTAAAGCACTAAACAAAAATTAATCATTGAATTTGTGACAGAATTTTCTAATAAATTAATGAGAATGATGAATGTTTGTCTGAGTGAATGTGCAAATTTTATGCTGTCTTTGCATGTGTCATGTATTATATTTTAAATCCAGGCATTTTTTTACCCTCAATTTTTATGATCTGAAGTGAAAAGATTAACATTCTTTCATTTGTTCATTTTTTTAGGCACATCAGGTGTTGATGCAGACAGAGTGTCAGTGTCAGTGATGGAGGGAGATTCATTCACTCTAAACACTGATGTTGAAAAAACCCAACACAACACAATTAAATGGTATTTTAATGACACTCGCATAGCTCAAATCAATGGGGATCTGAATAGGATTTTTGCAGATGATCAGTGTAAAGATGCTGATGGGAGATTCAGAGACAGACTGAAGCTGGATCATCAGACTGGATCTCTGACCATCACAAACACCAGAACCACAGACTCTGGAGATTATCAACTAGAAATCATCAGCAGCAGCAGCGACAGTGAAAAGATCTTCAGTGTTACTGTTCATGGTGAGTGTCATTTAATGAATGTTTAAAATCAGGTTTTATGTGTTTAATCACATAATATCACATCATTAATTGTTTTTTATAGCAATTACAATTAGAGCTGCTTTTTCATTTTATGATGTTTTATTAACAAAGTTCGGAAGGAACACATTCAAATGATCAATCCAATCAGCACGCCCTTCCAGTCAGCATTAGAGGAAGCCTATAGATATGCATTTGACTCCCCTATATTCCCTCACTCTTTTCTGGCTCCTACCACAGCCAGGAATCTCTGGGACTCGGGGTTCGGGCCAAAATACCGAGCTCTGAGCCCTCCCCTCGGACAGCACACCAAATTCGCATAACCCACAGGGTTCCTCACCTGTTCCCATTCTACAGTTGCTGACCATTAATTCAGAATGTGATCATCCCAAATGGTGCAGAAACAACAAAAACATTCACTTTCTTCTTCTCTATGATAATTAAGCCATTTAGGGAAATGAGCAGGATCAAACCTCCCATCTTTGAGTGGAAGTCTGTCATTTCTTACACAACTTTTCCCCCAGAACACTCCCAGGTTATATGTGCCATATTTATTCCTAATTGGACAAATGGACATTCTTAAACTTTTTCAGAAAAAAAAATGTTGCTTTACAGAGTGAAATTCAAAAAAGAACTTTTATGAAATGCACAATTACATGTATTTTCCATTTTTCTTGTTGTGGAGTTTCTTTCCCCAAAAACATCCTTCAAGCTCTATTGGTTTTAGTTTCAGGTGTTTCTGCTGCTAAACAAAATGAAGTGAAGAGAAAGTCAGTGAAAGTGGGAGAATCTGTCACTTTAGATTCTGGTGTAACAAAAAATCTGAATGATTCGATGACATGGTATTTTAAAGACACTCCTATTGCTGAAACCACTGGAGATCAGAGTAAGATCTGTACAGATGTTCAGTGATGATGAAAGATTCAGAGACAGACTGCAGCTTAATAACCAGACTGGATCTCTAACCATCACAAACACCAGAAACACAGACTCTGGAGAATATCAACTGAAGATCAACAGCGGCAGCAGCAGCCGTCGTCGCCGCAGCATCAGCAGTGTAAAGAGCTTTGATGTTACCGTCATTGGTGAGTGTAATCGTCATTCGTGAGTGTAATCGTCATTCAGGCATTTGGCAGTGAAAACACCTTTACATTGGAATATAAAGAAATATTGTCTTGTTACATCTCTTTATTTTAGTTGCTCAATGACTTGTCACTGAGGCAACAGTATTTCTGATCACTGTATGAAACCGTGATCACTTTAAACAGAATCAGATTCATATTTACTCACTCAGACCTTCTGATATTTCATAGTGTTTTATATAGATCAATCTGTCAGATTCCCTCACACTAATGACTGTCTGTCTTTATCTGTTCCAGATCCAGGTCTGTCTCCAGGTGTTATAGCAGGAATAGTTGTTGCTGTTCTGGTGCTGGTGTTTGTAGCTGTAGGTGTTGGTGTGACTTACTATCACCGCTGGAGGTTCAGAAATGGCAAGTATCACCTACAGAAACTATGAGAGGAAAACATCTTTATTGTGCAAAATTAGTGTTTCATTGTGTGTGTGATTTGTTTTTCAAAGCAGTCATGGGGGAAAAACAACAACAAAGAGTTTCTGTAGAAAGTCCCATCAACGAGGTAATATACTGCACTACTGTAGTTTGTCTTGGTAGTAACTATGAAATTACATCATTCAGATCTGTTGATTTGACAAAAACTTCCTGATAAGAACTAAACATTTCAAACCTAATTCACTGATTATTGACAGATGTGCTTATTCCTGTAGCCGTTTATTTTTCTCATTAACCTTCTGTGATTTGTTGATTTCTTACAGACGGAGATTTTCTTACAGACAGGGGAAAAAACAGAGGTCACGTAATTCTGAGAAGTTCGCAACAGCTTCCAGTCTTTGAGAAAAGAAAAGGGCTGTAATATCTGTAATGCTTATTAACAACTTTGAAACGTGTATGGCAGCACAGATTCTGGAAGTTAAAGTCTTCTTTATTTTCTCCATAGGGAAAAGGGGTTTTTAATGATTCTCTATAAACCTTTCAGACAGACTCGCTGTGATATCTGAAGTTTCTGCTTAAGTAAAAAATTAAATTGACAAATTCCATATTAAGAATTTCATATAATACTGAAGAAAAATCAATAATAGAGTCATGGCAAATGTTGCATTATGGGACTGTCACTTTTGCGCTTTTTTGCACTTTTTTTATGTGAATATTTACACTCTGTGTGGTTTTAAATAAACTGAATTGGTTTCTAATCAACTGCAATTATTCATACAAGTAATAGTTTATATTGAGGCCTAAACGTTATTTATAGATGTATATCGGTTTGGCGGTCAAGTCAAGTCAAGTCACCTTTATTTATATAGCGCTTTTTACAATGTAGATTGTGTCAAAGCAGCTTTACATTGATAACTGGTACATTATTTGGCTGCACAGCAGCTCTTAAAGAATAGTGTCAATGCAGGTAGATCAAAGCACTGTTGAATATCAAATGTCAAGTCAAATGTCAAGTGTCCCCAACTAAGCAAGCCAAAAGGCGACAGCGGCAAGGAACCCAAACTCCATCAGGTGACATCAGGTGGCAGACAAGTGGCAAATAGGTTTTTTTTCTCCATTTAAACACCTTGGGAGAAACCAGGCTTAGTCGGGGGGCCAGTTCTCTTCTGGCCAACAGTGCTTTGTTACGATTCAGGTTGCCATCGTAAGTCCAATAGGATCGCAGCATTCAAAGTATTTATTCCAGTTCCATCCAATTGAGGATCGTATTCATCACGCCGGTATGGACGGTTGTTGAGGAACTGTGTCGTGGCTGTCGTGTCGATGAGGCCCTCACAGTGGATGATCTAGTTGACTCAATCTCTGCTGATACTTCAGGGCTGCGTTGTGGTCGTGTCAAGGCGCAGGTCCTCGGTCTCACCTGGATACGGCCCGGATCCGGTTGACTACGGTGAACCTCGGGATAACCAGAAAGACTAATGTTAGCGTAGATGCCATTCTTCTTCTGATGTAACGAGTACATCATGTGTTATAGGAAGTGTTCCCGGTTCCGGCTGACCTAATTTATGCAGCCTAATAATCCTTTAACGGATTTGAAAATATAAATTGGTAATGTGTTATGTGTATGCCAGGTTAAAGAAATGCGTTTTTAGTCTAGATTTAAACTGACAGAGTGTGTCTGCTTCCCGAACAATGCTAGGAAGATTGTTCCAGAGTTTAGGTGCCAAATAGGAGAAGGATCTACCGCCTGCGGTTGATTTTGATATTCTAGGTATTATCAGCTGGCCTGAATTCTGAGATCGCAATAGACGTGAAGGACTATAATGCATTAGGAGCTCGCTCAGGTACTGGGGAGCTAAACCATTTAGTGCTTTGAAAGTAATTAGCAAGATTTTAAAATCTATACGATGTTTAACAGGAAGCCAATGCAGTGTTGACAGAACCGGGCTAATATGATCATACTTCCTAGTTCTAGTAAGAACTCTAGCTGCTGCATTTTGTACGAGCTGTAGTTTATTTATCAGGCGAGCAGAACAACCACCCAGTAAAGCGTTACAGTAATCTAGCCTTGAGGTCATGAACGCATGAACTAACTGTTCTGCATTTTTCATTGAGAGCATATGTCGTAGTTTAGATATATTTTTAAGATGGAAGAATGCGGTTTTACAGATGCTAGTAACATGGCCTTCAAATGAAAGATTGGTATCAAAGAGCACACCCAGGTTCCTAACTGACGACGAAGACTTAACAGAGCAGCCATCAAGTGTTAGACAGTATTCTAGGTTATTACATGAAGTTTTTGGCCCAAAAATTAGAATCTCTGTTTTTTCTGAATTTAGTAGTAGGAAATTACTGGTCATCCAATTTTTTATATCAGCTATGCATTCCGTTAATTTTGTGAATTGGTAAGTTTCGTCAGGGCGCGAAGAAATATAGAGCTGAGTATCATCAGCGTAACAGTGAAAACTAACGCCATGCTTCCTAATGATATCTCCCAAGGGTAGCATGTACAGAGTGAAAAGCAACGGTCCTAGTACTGAGCCTTGCGGTACTCCATATTGAACTTGTGATCGATATGACATCTCTTCGTTTACTACTACAAACTGATAACGGTCAGATAAGTATGATTTGAACCATGACAATGCAATTCCACTAATGCCAACATAATTTTCGAGTCTATTTAAAAGAATATTGTGATCAATAGTGTCAAATGCAGCACTAAGATCCAGTAACACTAATAGAGAGATACAACCACGATCTGATGATAAGAGCAAATCATTAGTAACTCTAATGAGGGCAGTCTCAGTACTATGGTACGGTCTAAATCCTGACTGGAAATCCTCACAGATACTATTTCTTTCTAAAAAGGAACATAGTTGTGATGATACTGCCTTTTCTAGTATTTTTGACAGAAAAGTGAGATTTGAGATCGGCCTGTAATTGACTAATTCTCTAGGATCAAGTTGTGGTTTTTTAATAAGAGGTTTAATAATAGCCAGCTTAAAAGTTTTTGGTACGTGTCCTAGTGATAAAGATGAATTGACGATATTAAGAAGAGGATCTATAACCTCTGGAAGCATTTCTTTCAATAGCTTAGTCGGTATAGGGTCTAACATACATGTTGTTGATTTTGATGATTTAACAAGTTTAGACAATTCTTCCTCTCCTAAAGCAGTAAATGAATTGAATTTTTCCTCAGGGACACTACAATGCACTATCTGACGCGATACTGTAGTAGACGGTTGCATGGTTATAATTTTTTCTCTAATATTATCAATCTTGCAAGTAAAGAAGTTCATAAAGTCATTACTGCTGTGCTCTTTGGAAACATCAGAAGTTGAAGCTTTATTTCTTGTTAATTTAGCCACTGTATCAAATAAATACCTAGGGTTGTGTTTATTTTCTTCTAAAAGTTTTGAAAAATAGGCAGATCTAGCAGATTTTAGGGCCTTTCTGTACTCAATCATTCTCTCTCTCCACGAAATGCGAAATACTTCTAGTTTTGTTTTCTTCCAGCTGCGCTCCATTTTCCTGGCTGCTAACTTTAGGGCCCGAGTGTGCTCATTATACCATGGCATTGGATTAATTTCCTTAATCTTTTTTAAGCGCAAAGGAGCAACTGAGTCTAATGTGCTGGAAAAGACAGAGGCAATAGTTTCTGTTGCAACATCGAGGTCTTCTAAGCTTTCTGGTATGCTAAGGCGATGAAACTGATCAGGAAGATTATTTATAAAGCGATCTTTAGTGGTAGAAGTGATGGTTCTACCATATTTATGGCATGGAGGCAGTTTAGCCGCCTTGACTAAATGTAGTATGCACGAGACTAGATAATGATCAGAGATGTCATCGCTCTGCTGCAGAATTTCAACAGCATCAATATCAATTCCATTTGACAATATTAGATCTAAAGTATGATTACGACAATGAGTGGGTCCTGACACGTGTTGTCTAACACCAATAGAGTTTAGAATATCTGCAAATGCCAATCCTAATGTGTCTTTTTTATTATCTACATGGATATTAAAATCACCAACAACAAGGACTTTATCTGCAGCTAGTACTAACTCCGATAGAAAGTCAGCAAATTCTTTGATAAAGTCTGTATGGTGTCCTGGTGGCCTGTATACAGTAGCCAGCACAAATGTCAACTTACATAATGTTACGTAAAGTACCATCACTTCGAAGGAATTATATTTGAAAGACTTCTGACTAATACTGTAAGTATTACTATAGATTACAGCAACACCACCCCCTTTGCCTTTCTCACGGGCATTGTGTCGATAATCATAACCTTGAGGACTAGACTCATTTAAAGTAATGTAATCATCCGGTTTTAGGTCGGTAATGTATTAAGTTTTCTGTTCAATTCTACAGTGATTTTTTGGTGTGACAAATGTTTTTACATTTGTATTTGTGGGGTTACTGCATATAATTCTAAAACAAAATGAAAATAGTAACATCACATAAATTAAGCAAAAAGAAATGTAAAATGGATGGTATTAGAATAAAATTAATTATTGCAGAATATTCATTGTTTTGGCCACCAGATGGCCCCAATACACCAGATTCAGGTAAAGAAGATTTTACAATCCAGTTCAGAGGAAACCAAAGCTTTGTTTCACCATCAATGAACAATTAGACCACACATAATTTTTCATCTTTACTGATTAAAACTCCCATATATGTCACAATATTTATGACATCTGTTCTATTTTCTCCGTTTAACCTCTTGTAGCTCTGACGTCATTGACCAGAAGAACAGCGGCAGCCACGCCCATCAGAGCAGTGACGACCAATCGGAGCACAGCTTCAACAGAATCACAACAGTGGGCGTGGACTTCTGAAAAAACAAAACAAACGATGATAAAATAGAATTGAGATTTTCAACAACCTGACTTTAGCTTTCACAAATTCAAAATTAAAATAAAAAAGACATCTACAAAAACTCCTTTTGTGCTCCACAGAAGAAGAAAAATCAAACCTGTTAAGAAAGTCATGACTAAATGCTGACAGAAGCGCAGTCATAATTTTTGGCATCTTAAGTTATTAGTCTCATTAAAACCAACAAATTAATTCAGTGAATATTATCGTTGCTGTCGTACCTGCACATGTGTGACAGAGTTGAGTGATGTCCAGATGTTGAGTCTGGTGGCTGATGGGATTGTTCAGCACACAGCTGTAGGTGTTTTTATCCTGATATTCCACCTCCAGAGGTAGAGAGAGACTGATGCTGAGATCAGACACACTGATGCTGGACAATAAACTGTTTCCTTTGTACCATGAGAGATTCACATGAACACACCAATGAACATGATGATGATGAACATTGTGAAGAATTACTGCTATGACAGGAACAGGCAGACGAGCTGAAAAACATGAGAGAATAAACAGGAATAAATCTAATCAACAATCCTATTTTTAGTTCAATGTGTTGAGTCAGTTTATACAGTCTGTCATTTCAAAATATAAAATGAGTAAATTTTACAGTATGTAAAAATAAAATAAGAATATGTGAATATTTGGACAAATGATCTCTACTCACCATAGACAGAAACATTGAATGTTTTTGTTGTCAGTTTCTGTAATGTTAGGACGGCATGTATAAATGAGGCGATACAAGCGTTAATCCGTTTCTGTTATTTTATTTTATTTGCAACTGCGCCACATGTTGCAGCATTTACGCAGACTGCACTGACTCCTGGTACCCTATATACCTTATTAGCTACGCATAACACAACAGGTACAAGTTGCTCTATACTTTACCGTATATAACCTAACAGATTCTCAAACTATCATTACATCTTCTCTTTTTTCAAATATTATTCTGTATTAACATGTGAGCATTCCACAATACCAATAAACATAATAAACAAACAAACAAACAGCTTTTAGTGTTTCTTCTTTCAAACATCTTATCAAAACAATTGTTTAGAAATTAAGTCTTCTTTAGAATCATGAATGACTATCTAGGGATTCTGGGTAGACTACCGGTCACCCACATAGATGCTGAGGATTATTCTGCCTCATTTAGCAATCTATGTACTAACTACAAAGTCTTTCAAGTATCCCGGTTGTTTAACAACTCTTCCTCTGGACGTAACAATGTTTTGTTGTTCTGGAATGTCTTGCTTTACGTTTTGTTCTTGATTTTGTTCAGCTTGTGTCTGTTCTTCATCCACACCTCTCTTTTTGTTGAACTTACATTGGCATGAAGATGGGTTGAAGAAACGAAGATGCTTTCGGTTTCTTCTCAAGTCTCCATTCTCTGTGCGAATTACGTAAGATCTCGGAGTTGTGTGTTTACTAACAACTGTAGCGGTCCTGTTCCAGCCTTTCTCGTTGTCCGTTTTGACTGTAACAGGGTCTCCAGGTTTGAGTTCAGGCAACGGCCAACAACCATGACGTCTGTCATAATAAAGCTTGTAGTTAGATTTCGCCGTTTTGTCTGTTACTCTCACCTTTGAGAAATCAGGCCACTCAGGCATCAGTTTCTTTTCCAGGACAGGAACTGGTGTTCTCAGCTGACGTCCAAGCATCAACTGCGCAGGGCTGTAGCCTGTGGCCTGGATGGGTGTAGCTCTGTAAGCTAGAAGAGCTAGAAAAGGATCCTCTTGCCTGAGAATGTGCTTTGCGGTTCTCACGGCTCTTTCAGCCTCACTATTTGACTGTGGAAAATACAGGCTCGTGGTGATGTGGTGAAACCCGTAAGCTTTTGCAAAATCCTGAAACTGTTGACCAACGAATTGCGGACCATTGTCCGTAACAAGTGTATCAGGACAACCCCATCTAGCAAACATGTTGCTAAATCTCAAAGCCACCGTCTTTCCTGACATATCTGGAAGATAGGCAATGTCGATGAATCTAGAAAAATAGTCAACCACTACAAAGGTAGTTTCTTTTGTTGACTTCACAAATGTCAGCTGCAATTCTCACCCAAGGTGCGTCTGGTAATGGGGTAGTCATCAGAGGTTCTCGATGTTGTGCTGGCTTAGTTGTTTAACAGAAAGCACAGTTCTCCGAAAATACCTGGATCTCCTTGCTAATCCCAGGCCACCAAACACTTTGCTCTCTACACTTGACGATCCCCATGTGACCATCATGAAGTTTCTTCTTGATCTCAGCTCTCATGACACTTGGAATAACGATCCTGTCACTGTAAATCAGAAGATCATTGCACACAGACAACATATCCTTCACAGCAAAGTAAGGCTTAACGTGCTCTGGAACTTGTGAAGGATACTTTGGCCATCCCTGACTAACGTACTTCATCACCACCTGCAACTCAGAATCAGTCTTTGTGCTTTCTATGACCTCGTTCAGTCGTGAGCATGACATTGGCCAGGCAGCTCTAGTAGACTCCTCCAGGGCTGTAATGTCATCCGTAAGCTCTACTGAATCCAGATGCGGCGTTGAAGATGGATGTCTAGAAAGAGTATCGGCAACAACCAGCGATTTCCCTGGTACATATTCAGCCTTGGCGTTGCACCTCATCAATCGAATCAAGAGTCGCTGGCATCTCAGAGGAACCAATGTCGATTTCCTTGCTGTTGATGAGTGGAATCAACGGCTTATGATCCGTGTGAATTACAAAACTGTCCAGACCGTACAAGTACTTGGAAAATCTTTCACAAGCCCATACCACACTGAGACATTCCTTTTCAATCTGTGCATACTTTGTTTCGGTGTTGGTTAAGGTATGTGAACAGTAAGCTACAGGTCTCAAGCATCCATCATGCTGCTGAAAGAGAGCTCCTAGTCCATAACTGCTAGCGTCCGCACTTATGATGGTTGGTTTGTTCACATCAAAAAAGGAAAGAACCGGTGCTTCAGTCATGAGCTGTTTAACTCTTTTGAGCGCTTGTTCCTGTGCATGACTCCAAGTCCAGACTGTGTCGGCTTTCAGGAGATCATTAAGTGGACGGGTTATCTCAGCCAAACCAGGTAGTTATCGACTTAGATAATGAACCATTCCCAAGATCCTCTTTACTTCTGTCACATTCTGTGGAGGTTGAATATTCATTATGGCCTCAACCTTTTTGTCATCTGGTCTGACTCCACGAGCGTCAATGATATGGCCCAGAAATTGTATCTGTGTTTGTCTTAACAGACATTTGTCATCATTGAGTTTCAATCCCGCATCAGAAAGGGTCTTCAAGACCGTCTGTAGACGACAATCGTGAACTTCTGGCATTTCTCCATAGATGATTATGTCATCCATGTACGCTGCTGTACCTTCATGGTCTCTTGAGAGGTTATTCATCTCTCTCGGGCGCACTGGAGATTCCAAAAGGAAGCCTATAAAAGAAATACCTCCCAAATGGTGTTATAAATGTCGTGAATTTCGCACTCTCTCTCTCTCCAGTGGAATTTGTCAAAATCCACTCGCTGCATCCAGTAGCGAAAACATGGTTGCCCCTGACAACTGAGGAAGTATATCATCAAGAGTTGGTAGAATGTACCATTCACGTTCA
The DNA here is from genome assembly GCA_039654765.1 of Mylopharyngodon piceus. NCBI lineage: Eukaryota > Metazoa > Chordata > Actinopteri > Cypriniformes > Xenocyprididae > Mylopharyngodon > Mylopharyngodon piceus. Next base: position 45,430,624 of record CM077438.1, read on the forward strand.
ACTGCTTGGTTTAAACGATTCAGGCCAACACATATTCTCACCTGGACATTCTTCCTGGGCACAGGCACCATTGGCGCGCACCATTCAGTCGGCTCTGTAATTTCTTCGATCACGCCACACTTCACCATTCTGTCTAGTTCAGCTTTCACCTTAGAAAGTAAGGGAACCGACACTCTTCTGGCTGTTGTAATTGCATATGGGACCGCGTCTGCTTTCAGCTTGATTTTCACAGGAGTGGTTTTCAAAAGCCCAACCGACTCGCTGGGTGAACTTACATTGTCAATCCTCTGAACTAACCCAAGAGCAGCAGAAACTTCTCGATTCGGCAAGTTATTAACAAACTGACCTGCTATGACAAAAACAGTAAAGCAGTACTTGTTTCCCTTATGGTGCGTGCTTGTCTCAAATCTTCCCGTACTTCTCAATTTCCCTCCGGGACAATCCAGTGCTGCATTCACGAACATTAAGTTAGGCTTTGTGTTGAGAGCTTGATACTTTTGTTCCGATATGACACTAATGTCTGCTCCAGTGTCTATCTTAAAGTCCACGTCCATATCTTGAATCCTCAAAGTTATGGACCATGAGTCACTTGAGTCTTTTACTGTGATTGATCCAAGGAAAAACGAATCTTCATGCTCTTCCTGCATTACATTTACATCACTATCATGTAGAGTATGACACACAATAGCGTAATGGCCTCTCTTACCACACTTTTGACACTCTGCTCTTCTCGCTGGGCAGTTGACGCTCTTTGGATGTTGTTTGCCACATCGCATGCATTTCCCCACGATTGAGTCGTTTGATCGTGTGTTATTTTGGCCATTTGTTCTCTGTGTCCATTTTCTTTCTATGCTTTCTGGCTTGAACGCCCCTTTTGGTCGAAATGATGTGCTGTGCTTCCTTCGTACAACTTCATTCAATGCTGAAGAGCTACTCTGTTCAGAAACGTGACTTTTTATCTTTTCTGATTGCCGTGCATGTCTACACGCCATCTCAAGCGATAAGTCAGACATCATTTGTAAGCTCTGTGACAAATCTTTATCAAGAACACCAATCACCAGTCTGTCTCTTATATTTTCACTTTTAGCTTCTCCAAATGCGCATGTTTCAGCCAGTTCATGTAAGCTACGAATGAATTCCTCCGCGCTTTCACCTTGCTTTTGAACACGCTGATAAAATCTCGCCCGTTCATGTATCACGTTGACTTTAGGCACGGAGTAATTGTCCAATTTCGCTAAAACTATGTCGTACCTATTCTCGTCGCCATCCTCCGCGTACACAAATGTGCTGACAATGTGTTCTGCCTCTCCCTGACAATGTGTTCTGCCTTTTCACTACCACGGTGGGAAATCACCAACAACCGCCGGTGTTGCAGTGGTGGGGTCCGGGTTGGTTTTATATATATATATATATATATATATATATATATATATATATATATCTGAGGTTGCATTAGACTTGCGTTTCACCGTCATTTTGATGGACAGGATCGTAAAAAAATCCGTCATAATCAATTATTACCCGTCATTTTAATTTTTATATTTTAATGATAAGACATTTAATAGCTTCTGATTTCGTCCACATTTTCATTTTTATTCACGAACTTACAGGATAAGCAAATAGGCATAGGCTATGCATTCATTTATATTATGAAAAGAAAGTTGATCAAAGACTGCGTCAATTTTCATTTTGAACACTTGTCGAGGATCGTGAGTGAATGCGATCATCCTTTCCATTTTACTACTGTACACAACAAAATAAACATGAATGAAAATCAAAAAATATGTTGAAAGATATAGTAGCTTACCGAAATCTGTATCACGTCAGTTCAATCAGTGTTGCAAACAATGTCGCGTAAACTTATAGTCAGCAAGAAAAATAACAAAACGAACCATTTAAAACAAAACGAACTGGATTAGAAACTTAATTATGTAAGTATAAGTATTATAACTTTATTATTATAAAATGTACTTAAACTTGGTGCTCTCCCGTGTGTATTGTTTTCATTTTATTCTGGAGACTGAACTCGCGCCCTCAGACACACTGGAGCGCACTCACCACCAATTGGACAGGGGTGGGAATTACAGTTACAAGCAACATCAGCCTCCGTAATCTATCAAAATGACAGACTGCAGATTTTTTCCGTCACTGCTAAAAAAATTCCGTCAATGACGGAAAATTTTCGGTTAACGTGACCTTTGAGATATATATATGTCACACCACCGACAGTGACACTCCACGACCGCAGTGGCGCGGTTGTCATGCTTACCATCACAGCCCTAGTTTTGCCTTCTTCCCGAGAGAATACAAAAGGGTACAAACTTGAACTTCTCCCGACTCTTTGTCCAGCTTCGTGGCTATGCGGAATCTGTGGAAACGCTGCTTCCATTCAGGCCAGAGCTTGGGATGATTGAAGTCAAAACTTTCGGGTGGAGAAAAACTTTGCCATGTCGTCACGTTGACTTCTGACACCATGTAATGTTAGGACGACATGTACAGGTGCTGGTCATATAATTAGAATATCATCATAAAGTTGATTTCACCAATTCCATTCAAAAGTGAAACTTGTATATTATATTCATTCATTACACACAGACTGATATATTTCAAATGTTTATTTCTTTTAATTTAGATGATTATAACTGACAACTAAGGAAAATCCCAAATTCAGTATCTCAGAAAATTAGAATATTGTGAAAAGGTTCAATATTGAAGACACCTGGTGCCACACTCTAATCAGCTAATGAACTCAAAACACCTGCAAAGGCCTTTAAATGGTCTCTCAGTCTAGTTCTGTAGGCTACACAATCATGGGGAAGACTGCTGACTTGACAGTTGTCCAAAAGACGACCAGTGACACCTTGCACAAGGAGGGCAAGACACAAAAGGTCATTGCAAAAGAGGCTGGCTGTTCACAGAGCTCTGTGTCCAAGCACATTAATAGAGAGGCGAAGGGAAGGAAAAGATGTGGTAGAAAAAAGTGTACAAGCAATAGGGATAACCGCACCCTGGAGAGGACTGTGAAACAAAACCCATTCAAAAATGTGGGGGAGATTCACAAAGAGTGGACTGCAGCTGGAGTCAGTGCTTCAAGAACCACTACGCACAGACGTATGCAAGACATGGGTTTCAGCTGTCGCATTCCTTGTGTCAAGCCACTCTTGAACAACAGACAGCGTCAGAAGCGTCTCGCCTGGGCTAAAGACAAAAAGTACTGGACTGCTGCTGAGTGGTCCAAAGTTATGTTCTCTGATGAAAGTAAATTTTGCATTTCCTTTGGAAATCAGGGTCCCAGAGTCTGGAGGAAGAGAGGAGAGGCACACAATCCACGTTGCTTTAGGTCCAGTGTAAAGTTTCCACAGTCAGTGATGGTTTGGGGTGCCATGTCATCTGCTGGTGTTGGTCCACTGTGTTTTCTGAGGTCCAAGGTCAACGCAGCCGTATACCAGGAAGTTTTAGAGCACTTCATGCTTCCTGCTGCTGACCAACTTTATGGAGATGCAGATTTCATTTTCCAACAGGACTTGGCACCTGCACACAGTGCCAAAGCTACCAGTACCTGGTTTAAGGACCATGGTATCCCTGTTCTTAATTGGCCAGCAAACTCACCTGACCTTAACCCCATAGAAAATTTATGGGGTATTGTGAAGAAGGAAGATGCGATATGCCAGACCCAACAATGCAGAAGAGCTGAAGGCCACTATCAGAGCAACCTGGGCTCTTATAACACCTGAGCAGTGCCACAGACTGATCGACTCCATGCCACGCCGCATTGCTGCAGTAATTCAGGCAAAAGGAGCCCCAACTAAGTATTGAGTGCTGTACATGCTCATACTTTTCTTGTTCATACTTTTCAGTTGGCCAAGATTTCTAAAAATCCTTTCTTTGTATTGGTCTTAAGTAATATTCTAATTTTCTGAGATACTGAATTTGGGATTTTCCTTAGTTGTCAGTTATAATCATCAAAATTAAAAGAAATAAACATTTGAAATATTTCAGTCTGTGTAATGAATGAATATAATATACAAGTTTCACTTTTTGAATGGAATTAGTGAAATAAATCAACTTTTTGATGATATTCTAATTATATGACCAGCACCTGTATAAATGAGGCGATACAAGCGTTGCTCCGTTTCTGTTATTTTATTTGCAACTGCGCCACATGTTGCAGCATTAACGCACACAGTGCTGACTCCTGGTACCGTATATACCTAATTAGCTACGCATACCACAACAGGTACAAGTTGCTCTATACATTACCGTATATAACCTAACAGATTCTCAAACTATCATTACAGTTTCAGTCCAATTATCACTAGTTTATAAAGTCCAGTATGTTCAGTTGTGATGTTTGTGATGGTCAGAGATCCAGTTTAATCGTCCAGCTTCAGTCTGTCTCTGAATCTCCCATCAGGAACATCATCATATGTGGAGAAGAGTTTGGCCTCTCTACTGATTTGAGCTAACAGAGAGTTTTCAGCTCCATATTTCCACAGTATCTCATCATCTTCATGTAGTTTAGTATCATCAGTGTTTAGAGTGACTGAATTTCCCTCCATCACTGACACTGACTTCACTGCATCTGTATCACCAAACACACCTGGAAAACATAAAAGACTAAATACCTTGTTTGTAGCCATGTAAAGGTGAAATGAAGAAGAAACAGAACAGCAGACACAAAGGAAGATGAGGACAGACACAAATGGACAGAGACGTTCATTTACACTTGAGCAGACTCATTTTAAGAGCGCTGTGTGAACTAATGTTTTACTCACCAACCAGACGCCACAGGCAGAACAAAACAAAAAGATGAACCATTTTCAAACAAGAGTGCTCGAAATATGTGAACACTTCAGTGACCGACAGATTGTGAACTAACAGGACAGTATTAAACTGTGATCTGAATCCTCCACCACCGGATTTGACGACCACCCACCTATTGCACATGCACAATTCTTGCATGTGTTGGTTGTAACTGCCCTCATTTCCCATAATAACACTTACACTGTTCGTAACGGCAGACAATACTATTTTATCACTTAACAGAAGTTGTATCTTTTTAGTTGCATATCAAGTTTTAATTATTAAGTTGACCACGGTTGTGTGGACGCGTTTAACATTTTAAACATCTCTATTGATGGCTCAAGTGAAGGGTATGAGATTGTGTTCTCATGGCACCATCAGCCAATCACCCACAAAAACCACATGTTAAAGCAGAAGCTTTTTATCCACCAAACAGATCAAACCACATTTCTGAAGAGATGTCAGTAGATCAGACAATAGCACATTTTACTTTGACTGTCAAACTGAGCTGCTCAAGTAATGATTCACATTCATCAGAGGTGGAAAGTCCAGGGGTCAGAAAGTAAAAGTCCTGCCATATTTTTATTCCACCCACTGAAGCAGTGTTAAAGTTAATGAGATAAATAAGTGATTAATTGAGTGATGATTGACCATTATTGAAGACACCTGATGATAACAAGCAGAATCACCAAAGGAGAAAAATCACAATTTTTAAGAAACCATCACAGAGGGCAGGGTTTGCTTTAGTTGAGCTCTTGACCCTTGACTTTTTAGTGTTTTTTTGTTTGGGCTGCTGTAACTGAGTTATAACAGCCAGACAAGCAAAGAGAAAAGATGATCAGGTGATGGTTATGTTTTCACATGATCATTATTTGACCTGAATCACTGAACTCATTTAGAGCCCAATCTCTGAGTTAGATTTACATTATTGATTACAGCAGCACTGTGATTCTACAGCAGAAGATCAGCTTTATTAATATAATCCAAAAGATTTCTTAAAAGTTGTTCTGATCAAAAAAGAAAATAAATTCTGATAAACAGATCATCTCTGAACATTAGAAAACAAGATACTAAAAAGTCACATAAAAACAGCAAAAAATAAAATAAATAAAATAGTTATAACAAAGAAAATTACTAAGACAATTAAGCTCATAATTTATTCATGCAGCAATGCATGATGGGAGCCGTGGATGAATTTTGATTGGTGGCACCCAGAATGCATTGCAACATGCTTTTTGACAGTCACCACTGTTGAGATTCATACGCTGAATCTTGATGTCTGTGTGTCTAAATGAAAGTGAGGTTTTTTTTTAGAGCAACTTTTGATAAATCCTTCAGATTATATTAATAAAGCTGTAGAATCACAGTGCTGCTGTAATCAATAATGTAAATCTAACTCAGAGATTGGGCTCTAAATGAGTTCAGTGATTCAGATCAAATAATGATTATGTGAAAACATAACCAACACCACCTTGACTATATATTTTTTTTTGCTTGTCTGGCTGTTACAACTCAGTTATAACAACCAAACAAAAAATCTAATATTAAAAAGTCAAGGGTCAAGAGCTCAACTAAAGCAAACCCTGATCTACATGATGGTGACTTAAAAAATGTGATTTTTCTCTTTTGGTAATTCTGCTTGTTATCATCAGGTGTCTTCAATAATGGTCAATCATCACTCAATTAATATCTCATTAATTTAACACTGCTTCAGTGGAATAAAAATATGGCAGGACTTTTACTTTCTGACCCCTGGACTTTCCATCTCTGACTTTCATGTTTCACTCTGCAAGATGCCTTGTCCGGTTTCCTCCTATATATGATATACATTTTTTGTACTATAGTTAAAGATTAGTTTAAACTACTTGCTCTGAATTTGGTTTGCAACTTACTGTTTTTAAGCTCTCTTATAAAGACCATTTAAATCCACAGCCAGTGTAGGATGACAACATTGTTTTGTAATTTCTTTTCTGCATTAAAAGAAACAAAATACATTGTATTTACATAAAGATCCACAGTGCAGTAACAGGTCTTTACACACCATTTTTAAAGCACTTTATTTATTAATTTTGTCCTGATTAATTTTTTTATCTAAAATTGAGCATCACCATTAAAACAGAGACACTGAACACTTTGATGTAAATAGTCATGGATTCAGCTGTGAAGGCTTGTGCTCCTACCCAGGTAACAGGAAACATTCTCATAACTTTGGCTAATGTTCTGTCAAGGTTCTTTTAAAGTTATGAACAATCATTCTTCCTGTAACATTATTAGAACATTTCCAAAATCAATTACTGTTGGGAAGTTTTGTGTTTCTAAAGCCAAGTTTACACTACAGGACTTTAAACGTCGGCAGATCGCTGTGCTGTTCAGACCACGTGACTTGCTGTGAAGTCTTGAAGTCGTTGTGGTGTTCACACTACATGACACTACGTAAATGATCCACAACAGGAGGTTACACACTACACCAGCTGATGACAACTCTGTCACCCAAAGACTTTATTTGAAAATGGATGTTGGGAGGAAATTAGATTAAATTTAGAATTAAATTTAATTAAAATTAAATGAACCCTTTCACACATAAGTTTAAAACATTCTGGCTGACCTCCCAGAGTTAAGGCGACTGTTATTTTAGAATATTTCCCTTTATTGTTTCCATGAGGATGCGTCATGCTTGTCACGTGACACACCGCAGCCAGCCGGCCACACTGTATGACAGATGTATTGCTTTTCTCACCATGTCATCAACTATCTGATATTCCGATTCTCAAATATGTGCAAGTGAGTGTTTTGTCATTTAAAAACCTATGTAATGACATTGATCTTAATATATAATGTGAATTCATCCATTTGTCCCGAAATACATGTGGCTGTTGAACTGTGAGAACAATAGAGTGAGTGAGCTTTATAGTTACTTACACAATGTGTATCTGATATGAATAAACGTCGGCAAATTATATTTGAATGGATTGTTATTGCTGCTTCCATAGATATCAGTGTATAGCCTATTTCATTGGCTGTTGCGTCGCAACACGTGATACCACAGGAGATCTAGTTGGCCGACAGCTCCAGATATTTAGCATGCTAGATATTTGTCTGGCGTCTGCGAGGTGTCGGCGACGCGTCAGCGAGCCTCTTTGATGCGTCGTTGAGTAGTTCACACATAAAGATTGGCGAGCGCCGATCACCTGCTGATTTTCCCCGATCACAGCCCGACCTGTCGGTGAGCTCGTTAACTTGCAAATCAGGCTTAAATCGGGCTTAAAATCCTGTAGTGTAAACTTGGCATAAGCTGCAGCCTCAAAACAAGTGCCACACCTCTCTATTGCTTATTCATTTCCCTGTTAGCCCCAAGCTCCACCCAACCAATCTCAAATCAATTAGGACTCCCTCAGGCTTTATTAGCTGCACCTGTGCCCACAGCTTTCCCTTTCTATTGCATGTGGCTGTACTGTGCAGAGGACTGATTCTTACTCCTTTCTTTGTTTTCCTACATGTGCGTAACTGACTATGTAAGTGCTTTTGTTGATATTTAGAGATTATGTGGTTTGACTTAAGTTTGGCCTAAATGTTTATTTCAGGTTTGTTATTTTTCCTGTTTAGGCATGTGCTTTAGTTAGTTTATAGTGTGAGTAGGTAGCCTCATGTATTGTTTATATTACTTGATTACCTGTGAATTCAATGGAGTATTTGTAGTTGCCCTGTACTGATTTACCATTGTTTATTGGTAAACTAAAACTCTGTATTTCTCTGTTCTATTGTAGAAACCACACGCTCACACGCAGACACGTGCACATATACACACAATACCTGCTTGGATGTGCAATAAAGACTCCTATACCTGAGTGACTAGACTGGACCTTTTCTTACCGACAGCCCCACTAGCTTCAAGCTAGCTACCTGAGCATTCCTCCTTACTCCTTTTCAGTTACCGAGCAAGAATATAACCAGCCGGTGTTCAAAACTATCTCCTTACCTTAGCCTGATTCACGACGGTAAGCTTGTAGTAATGTTTTAGAATTCGAGTGGTACTGGTAAGTTTCCACGGGAAATAAGAGTTTGCTGATGTTTGTCTTTGTGCCACATCTGTAAACAGAAAGAAGGAATCCTAGCTGTAGGCTATATTGCGTGTGTGGATGCTGCTGATGGCAGATCATTTGTAGCCTTTACTTAGATGGAATGTATTTAAACTTGAGATGGTGGCTTGTAATCCAGAAAGTTCAAAACGACAAACATTATCGACAACTGGCAACCCCAGTCGCGTGTTGTTTATCTGCTCCCGCATATATGAGCCTTCCTTTTCCTTTTGATCTCCGCTTTGAGATCGACAGGGCGTGGAAGAATCTGTTTTTGTCCTGCATCTGTTTACATCAGCATGTAATTTATGCAGATTTTGAAAGCTCTGGTCCTGCTGGTATATGGCAGGACATACGTGGCAGCAGATTACGCGTTTCAGAAGTCCTGTGTTTTATTCAGATGCAACTTTGTAAACCTAAGCCGTGCTGCTATGTTCTTTTAAGAGAGAAGAGGCTTTCTCCTGGCAACCCTTCCAAACATGCCATACTTTTCTAATCTCATGTGTTGTTGTTCATCTGTCCATCAATTTTAAGACCTGCTAAGGACCAGATGATTTTTATTATGTCCTGATATGTAAAACCATAGAATTCAAAGAGGGTGTACTTTCTTTTTCACATGACTGGATATCCAATTACAATCAGATTTCACTCACACTAATGTCTTTCTGTCTTTGTCTGTCCAGGTCTGCCTTCAAGTCTTATAGTCGGAATAGCTGGTGCTGTTGCTGTTGTTCTGTTGGTGTTTGTAGCTTTAGTAACAGCTGGTGTGATTTACTATCGCCGCAGGAGCTCTAAACATGGTAAGTATCACCGACAGATACTGTAGTAAGAGGAAACCAACACATTTATTATGCAAAATTAGTGTTTAATTGTGTTTGTGATTTTTTTTTTCTTTACAGCAGAAGTGGAGAAAAACAAACTTGAGCATCTGTTGAAAGTCTAAATATAAGGTACGATACAGCACTAACGTTGTGTCTTTGTAGAAGATTTTCATCAAAAAATACAGTATGGTGCAAATGTCTTGGGCATGTTACAACCTTCACAAAAAGTGACAGTTTTAAGACAGTTATTCATATGTTTAGCTGTAATGTGCTGTAAAAACAGATAGTATGGTGCACACAGAGATCTGATCTCACCATCATCCAGTTAGTCTGGGATTACATGAGAAGACAGAAAAACTGAGATTGTATTTGTATATTAACTGTACAGTATATTTATATGCCCACTGACTGAATAGAATTTATAGCAAAGTCACCTAAATGGGAAAAAACACTTTTAAACTGAATTTTATTATCTTGTTACTGATGACAGATGTGATTTCTCTCTCTTTACCTTGTGATTCATTGTTTTCTTACAGAAGGAGAAAGACGGATGTGATATGAGGCCAAAGGGATTTGAGGATCCCAATATATATATGAATATATGAATATAAAAAATGGTCCAGGTCATAGTTAGAAGGTAGGGGCTAGTATGTGACCATAGGTGACCATAAGTCTAGGTGGACGTCCATGACATGCAGAGTCCCTCAAGGCTCAATTTTTGCACCACTCCTGTTCAAACCGTTTATGCTCCCACTGAGCCAAATAATAATACCTCACACTCTAAAAAATGCTGGGTTGTTTCAACTCATGTTTTGGTCAAATATGGACAAACCCAATCATTGGTTTAAAAAGTTATTTAAATAATAATAATAATAATAATGATGATGATGATGATGATACATTTTATTTATATAGCATCAAAATCGCTTTATAATCAATAAACATGAATACATCAAAAACAGGACAAATATAAGAAACAATAAAGTATACACATCAAACCCCACAGACGATCACGAAATCTGAATGAAATGCATAGTTTGGAGTGTAATATATACAAATATCTGACCAACTATCCGAACAGAATGAGCAGTAGAGTAAAAATGAAGTAAAAATAAAGTAAAAATTAAGTAACCAGAGTAGTCCCTCATGGAGTGCATTAAGCAACCTGCGTCGAACTGCATCTCGAATCCCACAGAGCCCAATCGAATGCAAACGGCAGGACCCAAACGGCAAAGGGGAACACTCGATGACAACGGCCACCACGCCACGAAATCATCCCGTTAAACACACAGCTACTTTGTCCGCAGAAAACACACTACAAACACTGTCAGGTAGGCAGGCCAGTGGATTCAGATTGGCCGGATGAGCACACCACCTCCACGCACTAGCCGGAAAACATAATCACAGTTGAAGTCTGTTTTATGAGCGTGAAAAACATTTTACACAACAAGACAAACAGCCCAGAAGTTGCATGACAAAAAAATAAAACAATTAAAACATTTTAAGTGTAAAAAGTGTAAAATGTGTTTGTCCATATTTGAACCGAACATGGGTTGAAACAACCCAGCATTTTTAGAGCGTATGTAGATGATATCCAGATCTACTTAGCCCTATCGCAACTACAGCCCCATTGACTCCCTGTGCCAATGTATTGATGAAGTTAACAGTTGGATGTGCCAAAATTTTCTTTAGTTAAACAAAGAAAAAATTGAAGTCAGTGCATTTGGAAACAAAGATGAAGTTCTCAAGGTGAATGCATACCTTGATGCTAGGGGTCAAACAACTAAAAATCAAGTCAGGGATCTTGGTGTGATTTTGGAGTCAGACCTGAGTTTCAGTAGTTAATGTAATCTTTTACATTACACATTTTAGGTAATATAATCTCACTATTTTTTGAATACTTACCTATCTTGTTTATAACATTGATTTGAATAGTATAATGTACCATACTGAAAAAATTAGAAGACAAAGAAAATTTGTTTAATCATAAAAAATTAAATTATAATTAATAAATCATTTGAAAATAAAAGCAATCAAAATAAAACACTAACTAAAAATAAATATTCTGTGTTTATGCTGTGCAGTCGCTCTATTTTCCATGTAATTAGTCGCCTGACTAGTGGCCGGTCTGAGTGTGCAATTTTTTATAAAGCTTTTGAGAACAGAAAATTTAAAAGATAAAAAAGAAGTAATCATGTAATCAATAAAAAAATAACTGTATTCTGATTATAAGTATCTAAAAAGTAATATAATGTATTATATGTAAGTATGTGTAAGTATATAATGTACGTACTTAATTTTTGGAATCTGATTACACTGTAAAAAAAAAAAAAAAAAAAAAATTGTAGTAATTTTAACTGTAAAATATTGTAAAAACGCTATGAAAAATATTTATAGGTTAACAGCAAGTTCCTGGGAAAAAACTGTAATAGTTCTAACTGCACATTTCATGTAATGTTTACAGTTAAATACTGTTAAATGCACAGTTTTTAGAGGTAAAAAGGTAAATCAAATTATAATTTACAGTGAAAAACTGTAAACTGATTTTCCCAGAATTCCTGTGACACTTCTCATTTGTAAGTATTTATTTTAAATAATCATGTTTGTTAATAGTCTTTGTTATCCTAGTTTCAGTTATGTACATTTGAGTTTTACATCCATCTTCTGTTGTTTAATGAATGTTTATTGCGTTATTCAAGTGTCATGTGTGTGTCATTATGATGGTGTTTTGTGTTTGTGTGAATGACTCTGTGCACCTTCTATAATATTGTAATTCATCTTGTGGAAAAGCTGCTTGTGATGAACTCATGATTCTTCATGTGGCTTCCTCTTTTACCACCTGCATTATTATAGTGTTTGTCAGTATATGTTAAAGATACAAAATAGATTTTAGCAGCAGTGTGCGTTGTTGGATTTACTGGATTAAATTGCAGTTTTCTTGTTTGTAAATTACAGATTTATACTGTAAAACTGACAGATTGTTCTGTAAATATGTTTACATTTTTTACTATTTGTTTACAGAATTATTCTGGCAATTGCAGCTGCCAGGATTACTATTACTATTATTATTATTTGTAAAACAACTGGATTTCTTTTTTAAGGTGTACGATATCTAGATTACATATAATCAGTTACTACCCAGAAGGGTGGACTGTTTGGTGCGTAGCCCACCTCCCATAGTCAATATAATGGACTCCTCACCGGCCTTCCCAAAAAGACCATAGGACGGCTGCAGCTCTTACAGAACACTGCTGCCAGGAGAAAGAGTAAAACAGCCAATTTTAATGTACTTTTACTTGTTTATAAATCACACAATGGCCTATTGGACCTCAGTAAACTGCAGATATGCTCACTGAATATAAACAGATCACTCAGATCAATATAGGATCACATCAGTTAGAAATACCAAGGGTTCACTCAAAGCAAGAGAGTCTGTTTTTAGCTATTACGCCAGCCGGAGCTGGAAGCAGCTTCCTGAAGAGATCAGATGTCCTCCAACAGATTCAAATCCAGACTTTAAACACACTCTGCCACTGTACGTCCGACTTACTGCACTTTATCTATGTACTATATCTATATATCCTTCCTGATTTATTTTTAACTGTAAATAGATTTTTAATCATTTTTATTCTTTGATTTTATTGTGGTGGTGATTTTTTATTGTGAATATGTGTTTTATAAATAAACTTTAGAAAACATGTGGCCACAGGGCCAAGTGTAACTTTACAGTTAAGGTTTTTTTGTTGATTATACAATGAAACACCTGTTGTTTTAAATTTACAGGTAATTGCTTATATTTTGGTATTACATCAATTTTCATTTTTCAAAATGTTTTTTTTTTTTTTGAATTCATCTGCTTTTTCTGTGGTAAATGTCCACATATATTTAATCACAGAAAGAATATCTTTACAGTTGTTGTTCATAGTTTGTCCACAGTGATGCGCTATATAACAAGTGGTGAAGTCATCGCCAACTTTATATATCCTTCCTAAAACATATGAATTTGAATGTTTATGAATAAAGACTCATTTATGTTAGAAAAAAAATATTAAACCTAATTAAAAAGACAGCATTCTGTTTAATTAAAAAATAAATAATTTGTAATGTAATTGTGCTAATCTGAAAACAAATTGGTAAAATATTATATTCATTATTATTTATTACTATAAATATTATATTTATAGTCATTTCTTTCCACGGTGTGGTTTAATATTCCACATAAAATCAAAAACATTTGCATTTTTTTATAAACTTGACAAATCCATTTACATCCACACATTAAACCTCATTTCTTTAATATCCGTATTTGAAAACCTTATATTTAACTCTTTATAGATCAAAATGCTGAGATATTTCACAATATTTAAGATTTTAAGATGTTTCTCGTCTCCTCCTCTTGTGGATCTGATGTCATAAACCAGAACAGCCACAGTAGCCACACCCACCAGAACAGAGACGACCAATCGGATCACAGCTTCAGAATGACAACAGTGGATGTGGACTTCTGAAAGGAAAAAATCTACACTGTAGAAAAAAGGTAGTTTCTTTAACTTAACATTTGAGTTATCTTTTTGCACTGACTCACTAATTTTAAGTACTTTCAACTTAACAAAAGTAGTTATTTAAACTTATAATTTAGTTGGAATAACTTTATGAAAGTATATTTAACTAAATTCTCATAATTTGACATTTTCTTAGTTAAACATTGATCATATCTGAACTCTCGTCACTGATGTTCAGGTTTAGTGTTATTAGTGCTTCTAAACTTTTTACTGATCTTGTGATACTGCAGCATTTGCTCCAGCTGATCATTTGAAGATTTTTTAAAAAAATAACATGCTGGACAGTAAGCTTTGATCTACAGTATCATTCAGACACACACTGACATTAAAAATCAGTGTATGAATCTCAACAATGGTGACAATCAACAAAAAGCTTCATGCTGCAGTGCATTCTGGGTGCACCAATCAAAAACCATCCATGGCTCCCAGCATGCATTCCGGCAAATTAAAAAATTATTTATGTATTTATTTATTTATGCAGGAATATGTAGAATTATGTATTTATTTGCACATTTATTTATTTATTTATGTACAATTTTGTGGATTTATTTATTCTGGTATTTATATATTTATTGTTTTTGCAGGTTTCGTCCTCCATAATCTGGCTGAGACCTTTAATTACGCAGAAGGGGCCGTTCACACAGAACACACTTTTCCTTTCCATTTCACTACTTTTTCATTTTCCACTTTTCCTGGTCTTTTATGTAAACACAGTATACACAAATCTTACAAAACGCACTAACACTATCATTATCTATCTAATTCATTAATTGATGATAGTTGAACTGTAGCTTTCATTTCTGTAGCTGTAAACCACTTTATTTCTCTCTTTAACCTTCTATGATTTGTCGTTTTCTTACAGACGGTGAAAGACTGAGGTCATGTGATCTGAGAGGATCGCAACAGCTTCCACAACATTATTCCCATTAAATTAAATCATGGAAAAATGAGCTGAAACATGATGAAATGCTTTGCAGAATTCTTATTAATGATAAAGCACTTGCATTTACCTATAACTGAAAACACTGATCATGTTAACTTATAGTCATATTTTCTAGCTGGGTGTTAATTTCCAATTTTATCATCTAAATGTCTTATTATTATTTGTGTGAGGAAAGTTCCTGCAAGGATATTTCAATTCTATTGGAGATAAGCTTATTGAACAGATATTTGCTACAAGTACAAACAGCATTTAGAACTGATATTCATTTGCATCTTCTAAACCTGCTGTACATTTAATCCTTTAGCAGATCATTTTACCCAGAGCACTTGTGGTTGTGTATTACTGTAAGTGCTTGTAAAAGAATTTTGGAACAGAACGGATGAAGGTTGTTGAAAAATTTGTAAAAAACATGGGTTAATTTTCATAATAAAGTTACTTGTATTTAAATCACAAATACAATTGGGCCTTCTTGCTGAATATACAGCATATTTGTTATTATTATTAGGATTAAAAAAAACACCTAAATAGTTCATTTAACAGATTTAACAAAGACTCATTTCATCTCACTGAAGCAGATCAATGAATACGGTTACTCTGTACCATAAAAACAGACACAAAGTCACTGTTAGAACTTTCATTTTCACTGTCCCTCAGAAGACATCATCTTCCAGTCTCTGTCCAAAAAGAAAAGAGCTGTAATATCTGTAATGTATATGAACAACTTTGAAACTTGTATGGCAGCACAGGTTCTGGAAGTTAAAGTCTTCTTCATTTTTTTCTCACCATGATATCTGAAGTTTTGGTTCTTCTGAAGCTTTCAGTCAGAAATTCAACATCAGTAACAAAATCCATTTGACTGACAAATTTCATATTAAGAATTACATATAATCCTGAAGAAAAATCAATCATAGCATGGCAAATGTTGCATTGTGGGATTGTAGGTAATCCCATCATAAAAGACATTAAGCACATAGTTTTAAACTTTTTTTTAATTATGATTATTATTTTAATAAACTTTTTTTGTGCTTCAGACCAAACTTTGTAATGCTGTAATCATATTGGAGGTTAATAGTTTGGTTGATGGCTTAGAACTCTTTTAGTGAAGTCCTTATGGAGAAAATAAATAGGGAAAATACATCCAGAATTAATTCTGCTGAAAAATGGGTCTGTCACTGTTGTATCATAATGCTTTCTAATGAACTTTGGTTTTAATGTGTACATTTACACTGTCTGTGTGGTTTTAAATAAACTGAATATACAGAAAATGAGTTTTTAATCAACCTTCATTATTCATGCAAGTCAGAGTTTATTTTTATTATGACACCCCCTCAATTAAAATTGAGGCCTATATATGATTTATAGATGTAAAGCAGTTTGGTGGGTAATATTCAGTTATCAGTTCAATTCTACAGTGATTTACTGGCATGACAAATATTGTCAAAAATTATTAGTTAACAAAAGAAATGTAAAATGGATGCAATTAAAGAATAAAATTAAATACTAAGAATATTCATCGTTTTGGCCACCAGATGGCCCCAATACACCAGATTCGGGTAATGAACCTTTTACAATCCAATTCACAGAGCATTGGTGAGCAAAGCTTTGTTTCGCATCACTAAAAAATTAGACACACATATTTTTTCTTTACTGATTAGATCTCCCATATATGTCAATATTTATGACATCTGTTCTGTTTCCTCCATTTAACTTCTTGTCGATCTGACGTCATTGACCAAAAGAACAGCAGCAGCCGCAGCAGCCACGCCCATCAGAGCAGTGACGACCAATCGGAGCACAGCTTCAACAGAATCACAACAATGGGCGTGGACTACTGGAAGAACAAAA